>VURO01000020.1:26989-55795 GCA_015108175.1 Pelvicachromis taeniatus | reverse complement strand
ATAAAAAAATATATGAAAAAAAAAAATTAAAAAAAAAAAAAAAAAACTAAAAACCAACCACAGTATATTAAATTTTTTTAAATGTGATTTTTTTGCTTTTGTTTTCTTTAAGCAGAAAAACTGCCTGGTCAAAATCTAGACCAAAGTAAAAACTGCATCCTAAGCATGACTGTAGGAAGGATTCATTTTTTGCTAGATCAGCATATACAGTAAACTCGCAAGGATTTAATGAGGACTTAGTGGTGTTCGTCGGAGACATGACTAACAGTACTAAGTATATTCTTTGAATATGTCTGTAATTGTGAAGCTGTCATCTCTGGATGGGCAGCCTCACCCTGAACTATTCTCTCCATCATGCAAACTGAGTAATGTCTGTGAAGAACTATTATTACTGTCTCCTGAGGGAGGGAATTAGAGATAAGCTGCAGTGGGTTCTGATTTCAACGAGGTTCAAGGGAACAAAGACTGTTAAAAATAGTGATACATTTTTGGGTGAAAATAGGGAAACAGAGTGTGCCTGTTAGAGTGGGGGGTATCTTGCATATTAAAGTCAGCACTCATATATCACTAATGACTAATAATGGTGTAGTTTCTGATGGTGATGACTTGTCATTCTCATTTTTCAAAAACTTCTCACAGTACCTTGTCCATTTACAGTTTCAGTTTAACTTGCTCTCTAATCATTTTAATAGCATTTCAGATGTGTTACAATATTTTAGCAGCAGCAATGGGTGCTCTCTGTCTCTGTACACTCTCTGCCTTTTTTTAACCTTGGATTTTGATTCTCACTCTACGGAGGCAAATCAGTTACTCTCAAAATTATTATAAATAAAGTCATGGAAATAAATTGTTTACGATTCTCAAGTATTATAAATTCTTTTAAATGGCTTTAAATAGTTAAAAATACATGAAGCCAACTCTACATAACATTTCTTTATTCATGAGAAGCCGTCTTGTACATTTAAGTAACATTGGTTTTTGTTCCCAATTCCTGCTCATATAAAGACATTCCATCTACTTACTCAATACAGAGAGGTCTCGGGAATGTTGCAACATGGTGAAATCAGTGTTTTCTTAGCCTAGGCTGTCTAAAACACATGAAATCTGATAGGAGAAGAGTTTTCTATGGACTTTATAGTCTTTTAAGCTTTTCACTTTACTGCTCATTCTCAGGCCATCCAGTAGAGGAACAGCTGTTAGTTGTGTTTCGAAAAATGGGACTTTGAATGCAGCATGGCTGTTTGTGCCAGACAGGCTGATCTGAGAACAGAAACTGCTGAGCTACTAGGATTTTCACACTCGCTACAACCAATGCATGCAGAACAGCATCTCTGGCACCACAATACGTCACATCTTCAAGCAGATGATCTACAGCAGTACAGACTGCACCAGGTGCCACTCTGTCAGGAAACTGAGGTTACAGTTTGTGCAGGTCACCAAAACCCAACAACAGAAAAGCAAAGCAAAACAGAAAAACTGTATTTCCCGGTCTGATGAGTCTAGCTTTCTGCTGCAACATTTGGATGGTAGGGTCAGATAAATAACATGAAGGCATGCATCCATCTTCTCTTGTATCAACCATTCAGGCTAATTTATTAAACATGAGAATGAGTACTGTACTAAAATGAGTGGCCAACAAATCTGCAGCAACTGTGTGATGCTATCGTTCAATTCCATTCAATTTTATTTATATAGCGCTGTCATGTCACTGTGGATCAAAATCTCTGAGGAATGAATGTAACACTGTTAAATTTATGCCACAAAGCACTAAGGCTAAAGAGAGTCCAACCTGGTACTAGCAAGGTGTATCTAGAAAAGTGTCAGGTTAGGAATTTTATTTCATGAAGAGTATTGTTGGAATTAAGAACAGCTGCCCTGTTCCCCTGACAGTTTGGTACTCATTCCTTCATGCGTCAGTGATTTCTATCAAGTGACTCATCTTCTCTTTGCCAAAAGAAGATGATTTTTTTCTAAACACAAATTGGACGAATACAACCATTAAGTTTACTGCAATATGCGCTCAGTCAAGAAATCAAAAAGCCGTAAGCTCCTGCATGTTCTCAGTGCTTTCAGTAAAATGCCAATCAAGAACTTAGTGATGTTGCTGATATTGTGAAGAACTGATATCAAGACAGACGATAAATACAAGTGTGGTTGTGTACAATTACAAAATTACACATTTTTTTGTTGTTGTGACAACATTGTAGTTGCAATAACACTAAGTGTAATTTTTTTTCCTGACAATGTAGCATCTTATTCTGTTGTATATAGTATTTTATTCTATTGCATATGATATTTTTTTATTCTATTGTATATAATATCTTATTCTTATTATCTTATTATTCTTATCTTATCCTATCCCATTGTTAGCTTAATTTTTCTGTTACTGTAACTTGAGCTGTCCACTTTCTGCTGTGATGCAACAAATTTCCCACGTGTGGGACTAATAAAAGTCTATCTTATCATATCTTATATGGTATTGTTTAACTGAGGATCCCTTGTATAATCAAGAGGTAACAAACAACAAATATTGCTCAAAATACTTGATCTCATCATCCACTCATATCCACAAAAGGGGCATCAATTACTAAATTACTAATATCTACACTCCCCTCAGTTTCACTTCTTGCATTGGTCAGTTTTTCTTCTTTTCTAATTGTCTGCCTCACCCCTCTAAATATCACATGTGTTGATGCTGTCTCGCCCAACTTTACAAAATTCGCATACCAAGATCCCTAAAGCCAATAAAGTATGTGTCTCGTTTTGTTGCCTTCATCTTAAAAACTAGAATGATCAATCCAAATTTCTTCTATGAAATTTTAGGTGTAAAAAAAAGTGTAAAAAATATCTTATCATACATTTGCATAAAATTGTGTAATAACTACCACATGAAAGTTTGAGTTAAGGTATCTCACAAAACATAGCTGCAGTCATATTTGTGCCATTTGAAGAAGTTGCCTCAAGCCCCTGACAGCGGGATTCCACTCAGCTAACAAAGAAATAGTCCCAAACACAGCCCCCTGTGCTTTTATCAAAATCTGTCACATAATACCTCTGGACACCTTGTAAAATATTTATGCTGTTGAAAAGTCAAATGTGGTCTTTACTTACTAAAACACACCAATCTGATTCTTCGATCTGTTATGCTCGAGCCAGGAAAACAAGTCTATGAACAAATGGAACAAGAGGATACTTGAAGAAACTTCATATTGTGAGAAAGCACAATCTAGCCACTGCTACTAAGAGAGACAGCAAATGTCCAAAAACAAGTCCACTATCTCATGGATTACTGACTGCCTGACAGATATGCCACAGTATATGAGGCTGGGCAGTGGTCTGTCTGATTTGGTGATGTGCAGTACAGGAGCTCCACAGGGGACTGTTCTGTCTCTATTCCTTTTCGCTTGTACACTTCAGGCCTTCAGTACAACTCAGTGTCACAACACAGAAATACATTCTTCAGCGGTTATAAGTGATGGGCAGGAGGAACACTCCTTCTGTGTTCCACAGAACACTAGTGGATGATTTTATGACGTGGTCTGGGAATGATTTTGTTCTGAATGTAAATAAGAAGAGAGAGATGGTGATCGACTTCAGCAAGAAGAGGTCCATCTCTGTCCTAGGAAAAAATTTTGATAACAAACTGGCCTGGAAGAACAACACACAGGCTGTAAAGAGGAATGGGATGAGCAAGCCCTTTTTTTTTTACTAAGGAATTTGATATCCTTCAACGTCTGCAGCAAATTGACGGGAGACTCTCTATCACTATAGTTGTGGCAAGCACAGTGTACTTTGCTATGGTTTGCTGGTGGAGCAGCGATGGAGATGGTGACACCATTAGACTGAATAAACTGACTAGGACAAACTGCTCTGTGTTGTTTTTTTCATTTATGAACCTATGGTGGAGAGCAGGTTGCTGAACAAACTGTTATCCATCATGGATAATCCTGAACACCCTCGGCACCACTTAATGGGCAGGCAGAAGCAGTCCTTCCGTCTCTAATAGCCTGCCCTAAGTTCAGAAATAGAAAATCTTTCATACCTCCTCTAATCGCTCTCTATACTACAATACTCCATATGTCTATAAGGGAGTCCTCAGCTAGTCAATTTTAGCATCTATTCTTTTAAAATTCAGTGTTTCTTTGTGTATTTTTTTTTTAATACTCATTCATGTTATATATTCATGTTCATTTTCATTGCTCCATACCGTAGTCTTTTGATTTTTCTGAGGGAGTTTGGCCTGTGCAGAAGAGCAGCGGGGACAGAGGATCTCCTTGGTAAATCATGCACTTGATGACGACTTTTGCTATTGGCTTGATGTTGGCCTCTAGTGTTGTTAGGGTCCTGGTGATCTGGTACAGTTCCAGGCATTCCAGGATCCATGTGTGGGGCATTGAGTCAAAGGATTTCTTGTAATCAATCTAAGCGGTGTGGCCAATAGTTAGATGGGACCTGTATCCAATTTATTCATAATATTTTTATATAACACAATACAATGATTCTATGATTACTAGCATGACTACTACTATCACTACGTTTACTATTATTACTGCTATTTTACTATTGTTGGTTAATTGATATTATTCTTATAATTATTCAGGTGCTGTGACAAATTAATTTCCCAAGTGTAGGATGAATAAAGTATTTCTTATCCTAAAATACAATGGGACTTAAACTCTTACAATTAAGAGGATAAAAGGGATGGATAGTAATTCATGAGGCAGAAAAAAAAAGATAAAACTCATGCTGAATTCCATCAATACTGAACTAATTTACAAGAATCTATCAAACTTTCTTGTCATAAAATAAATAAATTGTTATGGTTGTTATGATAAAGCCAGACAAAATAGATGGTTGCTAAGCAGTTTGTAAGTTAACTTAACCACTTAGACCCTCAGGCTGCTTGTTTGCATCTGTTTCTAAGAATTATTTTGATTTTCATGAAAAACAAACTATGTTACATAATGTTTGATAAGCAGACAGTTTGACTTTTCTTATTATAAAAAGCACAGCATGTCAAAATGCTGTAAGCTCCAAGCAATGTACTTTTACTTTCAAATGATGCTGAACTAGTTGTTGTCAATTTTACTCTGCCAGTCAACTGTCCTCACATTGGTATTAGACACAAACATTCAAAGATACATATAAATATGATTGACTGGTGCTGTGAACAAAGAGAAGTCTGCAAATGGCTCTCATGAAATGTCCGTCAAGGTCAATTTACAACAGACTGAAGAAAGAATCATCAAGATATGATAAGTTTAAAGAAAAGAAGTGTTTTAAAAAGCAGAACACGTCTAGATTAAGAGCAGAAGTTTGTATTTAATGAGAGGATCAATGGCAAAAAGGTTTCTAAAACGTTGGGGCAGAGCAATGTTACTTTTGCTTCTGTTTCGAGAGCATTATGCTTGAGAATTATCTCATGCATACAAGATTTCAGTTGCTCAGTAATTCAGGACTTTGTTGTATTTTTCATTTCATATTGACACAAATGTTTTCAGTGGCTGGCAGGTCCAGATTGCAGGCAGGCCAATGCCAAAGAACAGCAATCTGTATATAAAAGATGGTCATGGCCACAATGACATCTCTCATTTGCTTTGGACTCAAAGCAAAGGAGTACATGTTACTTTACTAAGTCATCAGCTAATGTCAGGAACCTTTCATTAGTAAGCTGCTTCTGTAAACCATATGGGTGCATCAGCAAGTGACCGATCCCCTACTTCAGAATCCAGATGGATGATTTAATTTTTTTTTTAAAAAGGCACCCCTGCAAACAACACAGGCCTGCACATTTTATCAAATCTTAATCACAATTTTGGCTTCCCATTATGAATGAATGTGATCAAACCAGTAACAAAAATGCATGATCAATCAACACGACACAAATCAAAATCAAACTAAGTATTGTTTTGGACCTCCTAAAAATCAGCCTGACAATGAGCCTTCATGTGCCCATCACAGCTATTCCTTGCACTGCACATTTGAACTTTCCTGGGTGTAGTCTGGAGTAATACTACATTAAAAGACAGATATACAACAGATAACAGACAAATATCAAACAAAAATCACATTTCTGGCACAGTAGAATGTGAAAAGCTCATCCCTTGAAGCAGATCATCATCTGCTGTTCGAAAATACTTTGGATTTAGCGCAAGAGATGCTAACCAAGAAGAAATCATATACGGTAATGTAGAGTTGTGCTTGCCTGAAAACACACCACAACCTGCAGTATAATGCATGAAGGCCAAGAAAAACAATACAATGTTTCATGGTGATTGCTAAAGTAAATTGCCCAACATCAGCTTAGGAATCCATAAAAGCAAGGCTGTACAGCACGTAAGCATATCCATCCAGCTCACAAAGACGCACTGAGATTACAACACAGTCTCATTCCACTAGGTCAAAGATAAGTGTTCATCAAACATGGTGGGTAAAAAAAAATTTCTGAAAAAAGGTCACTTAATGGACATAACACACGTCTATCCCCTCACACAATTATTTTTTTTAAAGTGGCAAAATCTGTGCAGGGGAAACAGAAAGAGATCTCACAGCCTTAAATACTTATGGGAGTATTTTTCCCATAAGCATCTATCAATGAAAGATGTGAAAAATGTTATCGTTTGCTTTTAGGGGTGGCTGTAGTTCAGGCGGTAGAGCGGGTCACCGCCTCACCGGAAGGTCGGTGGTTCGATCCCAGGCTCCTCCAGTCTATATGCAAGATACTAACCCCAGGTTTGCTTACTGGTGATGGTCAGAGGGCCTGGTGGCGCCTCGCCTCTGTCAGTGAATGACTGAGTTAAGCGTTATGCAAATGCAGACCATTTAGGAGATTTACTTGGGTCAGTTGGATAAACACCTTAAGAAGTTTTAACTAAAAAGTTAAAAAGTGAAAGCAGCGCCGTTGATTTCATTTGCATTACGCTTTGATAAAAATCTTTATTTATATTTTATTTTTCTTCTAAGAGATGGGGTGAATTTATGTGAGTAGGAAAACCAGTTTTATTTTAGTTGAAATATGTGTACATGACCAGAAATGTGGAAGCAGCGTTTTATTTACGTGAGCAACAACAGAGTTGTTGGAAACAATTACGAGGTAATAAACATTAACATGCTTGTTAATACTTTAAAGTGGCTCATTTACAGACTTTTCGAGACAGCCTCAAGTGGCCACTAGATGAAATGCAGTTGTTAGCACTTCTGCATTGGCTTAATTTTTTTTTTACATTTTTTAGTCTCTGAGAGCTGCCATTTGTTCACCACCCACACTCTTATCATGGAGCAATGCTGGAGGATGCAGAACGTGAACTTGTATTGTCTTTATAAAAGAAGCAAGAAGAAGTGTGTGCCAACATTTCTATGAATCTTTTGATGCCTTAATAGTTCTGCAGATGATGAAATCTAAGGTGTCTCTAAAGTTAAATCATTTAACTCTTTACCCATGCAGAGTGGTGAACCCCGCCCATTTCTCAAATGCTCCTTTTAGGCCAAGTTAAATTACTATTTGCCAATTAACCGAATCAGCTGAAAGAGGGGCCTGCAGGTATTTCTTTACTTATCATGGTATCTTTTTGGTTACTATGTTTTTATGTCTACCCTATGATTTGCAAATCTTTCCATATCTTCCGGAAACAGAGTTGGGAGTAAGAAGGGAGATTGCTTATAAGCTTGCGATCATGATGGGCAAACAAGCTTTCAGAAAATGCCCACTTCTGCTGGCATTCACACGGATCTTCGTTTTGACATTAAACACGATCCGAAGGAGCTGACAGACCAATCAGAAACATGATCGAGTCAAACTTAAGCAGCTGAAACTGTTAAGAAGGGAAGTGAGAATGCGGTAATGAGTGGGAGGATGTATTTCCTGTTTGCATATGCATGCGACTTCGTGTGCACACAGGATGGAAATGCAGAAGGAGGAAAGGAGATGGTGCTTTCAAGATCCACAATTTGTTTGATATAAACTGTTGCTCTGCTGTTGTCACCTATTAAATTGGCATTTTTTTTCTGTATCCCATTGAGAGAGATTAATGTGAATATAAGAGTAGAGCTGAAGTGTAATCCTGCGAATGCCCACAGGTTTAATATATTGAATTAAGCTTTCTGGGAAAAATGCCAGCTCAATCCTCTAAGAAGCTGTGCAGCATGTTGACATGAGGATATCTGACTTATCTCCAAGTATATAGTGTGGGCACTTGTGTAGGCTAATTAATAATACAGAATGTGTTACAGCACGACTGTAGACAGATGAGCATTGAAATGGCCCCTTTTCTCTGCTGTAGCTAGGATTATGTGTATAGTGCCCTGCCTTAGATATAGTGAGGTTTAACTTTGTCGCCTTTGTGGCAGTTTGTGATATGGTTTTATGAGATTTCGGAGTATTATGTACAGACAATGTGACACGATAATTTCTGGAGTAAGACATACTCCTTTCAGTTTCCTGAGGAGTCAACTCCAGATGTAACCTACCTAATAAAAGCAATTTCACTTCTCTGGCCGCCTTCTCCCCGTCCTCTCGGAGGTTTTTGTCAATCATTTTTGACCTCTCCGCAGCAGCTTTATCCTCGGCGCTCACCGTACAACCCATTGGATCCAAACGCAGGGGCGCACAGACCACTTGCGCAAAAAAAGGAAAATAAACAATAAGAATTTCAGAGTGGTGATGGTTTCAGTGCGTCGGCCGATGCCAAGAAAAAACAATGGAGCAGCTTTTGCTTCCAGAACTGCCTTCTAGAGAAAACAGCCTCTTCCACCTGCAAAAAAAAAAAAAAGTCAGCTTATCCACCTGCAAAAAGTCTGTGGTGCCGCTCTTCTGGTCTACAAAAAGCTCAATGGGGAGGCAAATGAATTCAGAATATTTGCTCTGTTTTGTTTTGTTGATGTTTTTGTTTGTTACACTAAACCTCAGATTGTTATGTGGTCCATGTCGAATCTATCAAATCCCTGTGTCTTGCATCCATCCACAGACTGAAATGCCCGTGCTCTCTGCTCCACGGTAGACTGGCTCACTTAGTCTTGGCCTGGTATGCAGCGCGTCCCTCGATGTTGGCGACAGTGCTGCAGTCTCTTTCTGTGCGTATTTAGGCTCGCGCGAAAAACCTCATATAGTCGTGTGAATTGTAAGTTGTCAACGAGTCGCAGCGACGTCACTCGAGCAACTTGTCGCGATAGCCCAGTTAAATCAGGTGAACTCTCCGCTGTAGCTCGTGTGAGCGAAACCAATTACTGTGCAAGCCAGCGAGGCGTGATTTTAGGAGTGTGATGTGCAGACCGCAGTAGGCGCTGTGCCAGCCTCATTCCTCTGCATTTCCCGCGGATGCAGACTCTAGCATGACAAATAAAACGAAGGACAGCAGTCCACCCTCTTCTCGTTAACCGACTGCAATACGCAGGGGGCCCTCTCCCTCTCCGGTCAAGGATGCACGGAGTGCTGTTAAAATGGCTAATGAGTCTTTGCGTCACATGTTTATGAAATACCTTGGCACCTAATGAGGCCGCTAGAATAACTGACGTGCAGCGCCATCCAATGGACATACATAGCTATATAGTATATTTGCTCGTTAAAGATTTAAAGGCATTACAGCGAATAAAGTCTATATAGAAATTACAGATTATGTGCATAGTGCCTGCCTGAGGTTTTGGATTCCAAAACAAAATATAAAGAATCAAGTTATATTACAGCTGAAATAATGAATCACATCAAACAGTTTCAATATAAAATCAAATAAGATTCAGTATAAAATAATCACTTCCACTGCTATAATTTGAATTATTCTAATCTTCTAAGAGTGAAAAACAGGGCATTTAAAAATAATAATAATCATGAACTATACCGGCTCACAGTAGGCTTATTACAGCCATTTTACCAGTCTTGGCTTTTTTGTCCCTAGTAAAAGATAAGTCAAACATTTATTGCTGAGTTCTAATGTACCATTTAACTGCATGACCCTTGCTTCTGCTGTAATGTTCTTAGTCTGAGTCAATACAGATGATATTCTGTTGGGTTCTTTCTATAGTACTTAAATGTAGTAGTAACATTAGATTGAGCAATCTGAAATGCACAGACCTATGCAGGTCTAAATAATAGTGTTTATGTGTTTCAGTAAAAACCAGCAGTATGTTGACATAATGAGGTCAGCAACGACAGCTCATGATGACAAACAGTTTCATAGGAAAACTGACCAGTTAAAATCACAAGAGTGTCTTTAAACACATTGTACACCTTTAAAAACAGATGTTTGGGGATTCCTATATTGGTAAGATCTACAGTCAAATGCAAAAGTATTTATATATTTTTGCTTGTTTCTTCCAACTATGTACAGCAAATGAACAATATTTAAATGTCATGTCCTTAAGAAATAGGAAAATAATCTAGCAAAGACCTGGGACATGCATCTGGCTATGCCGTTGATCTAGTTAGTGTTCACTGAAACCTCATCAGAAATATCTTGATGCATGCTCAATCATCCAGGTAAATATATCCCCAAAGGTTGATTCTGTTCATCTGGATGTAACGTTTTCAGTCAGACAAACGTTTTGTCACTCATCCAAGTGACGTCTCTGAAGAAGTCACTTGGATGAGTGATGAAACGTTTCTCACACTGAAAACGTTACATCCAGATAAACAGAATCAACCTTTTGGGACTCATCAGAAAATGGTCTCAGTAGAAGATTGGCTGTCAATAATCAGTTCTTAAACAAAGACAACAAGGAGAAAAGGTTGATGAATGACAAATTACTCAACAACGGGACTAAAAATCAGCAGCAACAGGTCTTACAGAGTGAAAATTCAAAATTTTAAAATGTTGGTTCAAATTGTTGTCAGTATGTTCAGAGGAGTTCAAGAGAGAGGTCCAACAGTGAGTGTTCACAGTCATCTGTGAAACACAGTGGAGGCTCTGTCATGGTCGGAGCTGCATTTCAGCTCCTACCATGTGATCTTGTCAAAATTGATGGAATTATGAATTCAGAAAAGTACAGCAGATTTTGATTCACCATGCAGTTACCATTTGGAAAGGATATATTTTTCAGCATGACAGTAACCCCAAACATATTGCCAATGCAATACAAACACGCCTAGATAGCAAACACACAATGAGGCACTAGTAGTCATAGACTGGCCTCCACCAGAGCCCAGACCTTAACATTATTGAAGTAGAGCAGGATCATCTTGACAGAGCATGGAATAAAAGGCAGGCAACATCCAAAGAAGAGCTTTGAAAATCCTTCAAGAACATGCATGTTTCAATAAATACTGCATCTACTTCCCATTTTCCTAGCAATATAAAAAAGAAATGAAGAGTGACTCCAGGCGTTTGCACATTATTGTATTAATATCTATCAAATACTTAAATTGTCTACAAATTAAGAGCAGCACACAGTAAAAGAAAAACATGCACTGTCTAAATAACAATTTGTTTGAGTCAAAGGGTAAATGAAGCCAAGGAAGACAATCTAAAAACATCTACAATTATTTTATTGCCAAACTAAAATTGTCCAGCTATTTACACTTTACAAGCTACTGTAAATATGCAACACAAATATAAAAGGCATACATGTATATACATTATTTATATAAAGTCCATATACATTGTTATCTACTTGTAGCCACGTTATAATTAACTTCTTGAACTACAGTTGTAATAAAACATCACACAGATTTGCTTACATACGTGACAGATTAACATGGGATATCATGTGGTGGCACATGTTTAAAAGCTATAGCATTTTAAAGCAGTAGGTAGTCAGTTGTTATTTTGGCAAGATCCCTTAAAGTAACCCCAAGATCCCTTTAGTAACTTTGGTTACTAAACTTGATGAGACTAAACCTTCATTGACACCACGAGGAGCACAGCAAGTAAATGAAAAAAAGCGAGGACAAAAAAAAAAGATACTGAATATTTTTTCTGCTAATAATTAGTCTGAAAAAACAACTTAATCTGGAGTCAAAACTGCTACAAAAAACAGAAAATAGAGACTTATATATAAATAAATTGAGAATTTACCCTTGACTTTTCTAAAGCCTTGGAGTTGCTATACAATATAAAACCATCTTTGGGTATAAGTAGCAAGTATTTGTGATACGTTTTTCTCACTTTTGTCCATGAAAAAAATTTCCATTGGTTTAAAAGCTGTGAATTTGTGGTTTATATTCATATATATTACATAATCTGAAGCCCCTGTAGTCTGTGAAAGCATACTCTTATGTAGTTAGTCATACTCGTTATGGGTGTTGAGATCATTTTGAGCCAAAACTTGGGAGGTATTCCTCAACACACATGAATTGAACAAAAAAAAAGTCTTCTCTCTCTGAGCGTAATGACAGTAATGTCTGATACATTATCAGAATTTCTTTCTAAGAACGACTTTTTAACACGTAACACAAAACAGATTAGGACTTCAGTACACTTCACTATAAGAAGCCAAATGTACAGTTATTACTTAACATCTGTATGTGACAGTGCTGGAAGGCAAATCTCTACTCATTATACCAAATACAAAACAGACTTGACATCATGCAAAAACATTAACTTCAGATTTATGGCCAACAAGATCGAGCAAATTGCTATAAACTAGTTAAGCAATGATAATGCGACAGAATAACAAAAGCATCACATCGATCTGTCAAATCAACTAATTTTAATTTGACAGATTTCCAGCAAGCTGAGCTAAAAAAAAACACACACACAACAACTCAGAGGTCAGAGGTCCAAACTGAATTACAACTAGAAACTACATTTTCTTCATTTTTACCTAGCGGTATCTAGCAATGGACGACGTTTTGGTTTTATTTGCTTTTTTTTTTTTTGTTAGATATATACATCGTAGCTATACATTTGTTCATAAAATGCTTATTAAAAGCTGGGTAATGGCCATTTATTTATGTATTTGGAATCTAGGCAAATACACCCTTTAAAGTTTAACCACGTTTGATTAACAGTGAGCGAACAGTTGGGACAGATTGGACAGACAGACAATCTCTTTGATCCTGCTTAAAATGAAACGAGATCATCACCAGTTTTATATCTTAGGATAAATATAAAAGTAGAGCTTCTTAGCGGTTAATTAGGTTAGCATAAAGACTGGAAACTGGACATAACATGTTCATTACTGGGCTTTAAATGTTCATGTAGGTGTTCTTTTAAATCAATGAAAAGAGTAACATTTCTTTTTTTTTAACCCAGTGTAACCATCATCCAACTTCAGTAAATTGTTGTGATGTGGTGGAGTCAAAATTTTATTTCTGAAACCCTCGAAGAAGAAATAAAATATGAAAAAGGTAAATAAACTTCTACAAAGTGTTAAGTAAACTTGAACTCGTTATATTAAAGGTCACAGTTTGGCATATATGCACTAAAAAAGCTTTATAAAGGCATTTCTTTATCAAACACTTTGCATTTTAACACACAAGTGAAATATTATTTGTGTGAATCATCTCTGCATTGTGATTATTGGTGTCATTGTATAAAGTAGAGTTAAATATATTTCATTTGAAATTAAAAAACTGGTAATTAGCTAAATAAATATAAACTCTTACCTTTTATTGTATATTTGTGTGCTTTTTGTTAAATGCTACAAGGCACCAGAGTTTTTGAATAATATTTGTCGATTTATGTGTATGAAGCAAAAGCTTGCAGACACATAACTAAATGTCAGCCATGCTCTAAGGCTTTAAAACACCTCACTACATAATATTACATAATAATGATGATAATGAACAGTCCAGATTGCTGCTGGTGCAGGATGAGATCATCTTCTTTGATGAGATCGTCTTCTTTTGTGCGGTTAATGGAAAATAACTAATATTACATAAAACATATGTTTGCTGTCTCTCGTTTATACTGTATCTTAATTCTTTTCCTTTCTTGCTAAAAGACAATCATACTGTCTTTCTCTGTACAGTACCAGCTGCAGCTGTTTGTGTGTGTGAGTAAAGGCAAAGCAACAGGAAAAGACAATTTCACCATCATCCCTGGATGTTATCGCACTAACACAGGGTAAAAAAAAAAAACAACCCTGTTCATTCGTAATTATTCAAATAAACTTTTACTCTGTGTTAACTTAAATAATAAAATATTGAAATGAATGGATTTTGTACAGATACATGTTAAATTACAGTCAGAAAGTTACACTGATTTCCAAGCGTGATTCCTTTCTACTCACATACTATACTGGGCGTTTTATACATTTAGAAACCTGGAAGCTGTTCTTAGCAGCCCTGTAGTGTGTTCCTGCTTACTTGACAGTATTTTCTAACCATTGACCCTTCCTAAGACTACACACAATGAAACAGCACTTAGTGTCCTCCAACAGCAAGGCCTTCCCCTGTTGTCCAGTCGATAATAATGAAGCTCAGACTCATTACCATGAAGGAGACACCCAAAGCAGCAAAACAGGCAGCCTAAGAATGATGGGAAAACATATCGGACTTCATTATCAAGAATGCCAGTAAACAATGTTGAAATATGCTGCATCGTTAAATTACTGTAATGAATTACTCAAGAATGCATGACAAATACTTTCATTGCCTCACCATTATCTTAGGAAGAGAGTTCATGGGTTCGTCTTCTTTGGGAACAATGCGGATGTAGAAGACAGCGGGGAAGATGAAAATAAGGCAAGGAGCTGATGTGGCGCCTGAAGAACAAAAAAGCACACAATGCTGTAATAAAAGTTTGAGGGTTTGTTGATGTTTGTTTTCTGTTTTCTAAATTCTCGATCTATGAGGTACACACTGGACAGGTCACTAATCTGACACAGGGCTAACACAGAGAGACAGAGAACCCACGCAAACACAGGCAGAACATGTAAACTTCACACAGAAAGGTCCCAGTCAGACAGTGACGTCAAACTCAGGGCTTTCTTGCTTTGAGGCTACAGTGGTGACCACCGCATCGCCGTGCTGCCCTTCTGTAAACTGGATTTGTAATTTACACTTTTATTCAGATTATTTATATACACAGGCCCAATCCTAATCTCATCCTCCTAATCCCATCTGTTTTACACGCTAGCACACAAAAAAGCAAAATCTGAAAACAGTTCTATATACTATATCCTCTTTTTTTCCCTGTTCATAGATTCAAAACTAGGTGAACTCTGCACGTAAACCTTTGCTTTGAGAAAGTACCCGGTGGTCCCTAAAGTTAATGTTTTATACTTTTACCTATAACCTGTGAAACATGACCTCAGTCTGAAAACAAAATGGGACAAAAATATTGACTTAAGCTGTCGGTGTGTCCGTGACATTGGTCACGTTTTTAACTTTTAATATTTGTTTGTGTGTGTAAGTGTGTATACAAATGGCAACTAAATAAGTTACCCATAAATCCAACCTATCCGTTCCCTTGGTGCCTCTTGGAGATTTAGGCATTATACCCCCTCTTCCTGAGTCTCATACCATAAGAAAAATATTACTGTTTTGATATTATTCCAAATTTCCGTTCAGTATTATACACACCAATAATGCCGAAGATTCCCAGAATGTTAGGAGCAAATATCACCAACATGTTAATAAAGGTGAGAAGAATGAGAGCGATGGCGACGTGACGTAACCAGCTGAAAGATTTGGTGGGAAATATCATCTGCTGGATGGCTCTACGCACCTGTGGGCAATAAAACTCACATTAGAAACATTATAATGTTACAATATTAATTTAGTCATTAAATGAAGACTGAAATAAAAGGCATCACTTACTGGGAACAGCACAATGGGGACTGTTAGTGTTACAGCAGTAAGGACAGCCACTCGCACACACAGGATCAAAGTGTCATATGGATCAATCCGGCTGTATGTGTGCAGTAGTTCAGCCTCCACTTTGTCTACAGGAATATAAACAGAAAATAGTTTAGCTGCACATGAGCTCATCGGTCAGTAACTGTGGACAGCATACCATGACAAACAAACTCCACAAGAGGGAGCTTGGGTTCCATGTAACACAGCAGATGCAAATTCAAAGGATGCAAAGGATGGGATCATTAAAAAAAAAGAAAAGAAAAAAACTGAAAACAAGCCCTGATTAGAAAACTGGTCCACAGAGACTTAATTTTTCCATGAAAAATGTTACTATTCTTTTATATAAACCACATTAGGTCATCTGGTTGATGGCGCTTAATAGCTAAAATACAATAATTAACAATTAACAACAGGGAAAAGCCATTTCTTTGCAAGGAAAATTATTTCTAAAAGAATGCTTGCAACATTTGTAGCGTGCATTGAACATTTTAACACCATATCTGAGTTGCATCTCTAAAAAGAAAAAAAAGTCATCTCCCTAGTCTATTATGTCCCAGCCCAAACACCATTCCTTTTGTCTTACTTAATAATAACAAATATCTTTCACTGTTCTCTCCACTTGATTTGAACACAGACGTTTGTTTTCATCTGCTGGTACTGAAACACAAAGTGTAAAAGAAATGTCAGGGAAAATTGCCCTCACCATAAAAAGTCAGGTAACCAAAGAGAGCCGCCAGAAAGTACATGGTGTACATGATTAAGATGGAAATGTTGGACACCTTCTGCATCTTCTTCTTTGATGGGCTAAAATCAAAGAGTGGACATTAACGCCACATTTTGCACTGATATGTTATCAGACTTCGCAGGCTGCAGATAGGTGACTCACTTGCGTAGCTCAGTGTAGATGGGCAGGACCTCAGGGTGGCAAACAAAAGCGAAAACCAAAATCGGGATGGTGTATGCTGTCTGTTAAGAGACACATAAATACATGTCTTTCTATTATTAGCAGTGCAGTTGAGCTTGCCCGCAAAAATGTGTGAAAACTAGAAAATACATCTACAGCATCTCAGCATCTCTGGTTTTCAATTTTCAAAAGTGATACGGATCCACAGATACAAACGGTTCTTCATCTCAGCCGCCTACCTGTGGGTTGATGGTGAACATGCGTGGGGTGCAGTGGGAGTCATCATCCTCGTGAACCACACCATTGTTGTACTCGTGGATATGGACTGACTCGTTCATGCTGAGGTGGGAAGCGGTACCATTGGCTGAGAACTCCTCAAAGGGGCAAGGAATCTGAAATTTCTTAAAGATAACCTGCACAGAGATGTGAAAGAACGAACAGGAATATCATGAAAAATAAGAATCAGGTGATGCGTCAGTCAGTTCAAAAAAACATCCTCCAGTTATCAACAACTACTTAGAAAAACCATTTTAATCCAGATTAGGGCCACTCAGCCTCTAAGTACACAGATTTAAGTTTGAACCTCTGATGTCTGGAGTAGCTCTTACATTAGCCTTATCAAACACTGACACATTCCACTGAAAATAGAGACAAGGATGGGAAAGTTAGCAACATAAAGTGTATGCCAGGAAAGCATGCCAGAGCAAAAGAGGCTCTGCGTGAGCAGTGACTGTGATGATGTGCCACTGTGTGTGTTGGACCAACTTACTGCAGTGAGAAAGAACACCATGCAGCTGAGAGAAAACCCGCTGGTGTAGCCAAGGTAACCTGAAAATAAAGAGAACGAGAACATTTATAACTGCTTCTCAGACTGAATTTATGTGTTGTTGGGAACCACTATTAACTGCATTAGCTTTAGATGCTCCTTGTTATAAATGAAACTGCTGCAAAACCATCCTGAAAATGTGCAGAGTGACCTCACAGCACTGTGAGGGCAAAGACAACATGTTTACACTGTGTATTAATGAGCAGAATATGCCGGAATTGAGAGTGCGATTATGTCAGGAGAAATAATTTCTAATTGAGCAACCCGCTGTTTCCACTGTGAGGGGTAGGACAAGTACGCACTAATTGCTTAACAGCAATGTGCATACCTTTGCCTTCACAATCATTAGACAAGTTGGATTAATGTCAAATAATGTTAATTAACAACTTCCAAGTATAGAAAGTATTTCTCAAAGACAAACTGGCAAATGCACGAGTTAGATAAATGCACTGCAAGAAAACAACCTAAAACTTAAAGTATAACGAAATGGAGCAAAACTATGTTATGTTCCAAAGAGTGACTGAATAAAAGGACATTAACTGTTAATACAGACTGTTAACCCATAATACATGTTATACAGGAACATTGCCCAGCTGCCAAGGAGAGCCATTTCAAACAGAAAAACATTTAATTAAGCTAAAAATAAAAAATTGCAAGTCAAAGTGTAAATGTAAGTGAAGACAACATACATATTTTATATTATTTTACTGGCTATTGATTATATTATATTATATTATATTATATTATATTATATTATATTATATTATATTATATTATATTATATTATATTATATTATATTATATTATTGCCTTTTTTTTTACTCTTGGGGAATTCAAATAATTTATTACTTATATTGGAAAGTTAAGGGAGCTGGTGATATGTACATGGTCCTGGAAGTCTAGCTAGACTTGTAGACCAGTGAATTTGGCTTTTTTATCTGCTTCAAGCTTATCTGTTATCTCTGGTCACTGTGTATGCAGAAAACACCTATACATTCACCTATATGCAATTGCCCACTCGCTTTAGCATTGTGTCAACAATAAGGTTAAAGTTGCCTTAGTGGCCTGATTCAAAAGAGGATGGTGTTTTTCTTTTTCGTTTTTTTTTTTTTTTTCAACAGTAGAGCCACTGTTAGGAGAAAAAACATCATCACTGTCTAAATGTACACATTAGATCACATGTCAGCTGATTCTCATAACTGTTTTGAAAGAATGCAGAAAACTGATTTTTATAGATTAGCTTCCCCTTAATCCTCCTCTCTTTATTTTTGTCCATAGTTTACAACTATTTGCTTTTATGTTGGAATGAACACCTGACTGTATGTTCGATTGTGTGTCTGTTTATGTGTCTGCACATTCAAACATGCATACTTATCTTTAATATATGGCTTTTATTTAAACTATGAAGCACTTTGTAACTGTGACAGTTTTAAAATATCTATACAAAGTTATTATTATTATTATTATTATTATTATTATTATTATTATTATTATTATTATTATTATTATTATTATTATTATTATTATTATTACATGTTCCAACACATTAACAGCTTTCTTTGGCAGATGGAAATGGAAAACAGTATTCACATAACAAAGCTATATTTACATTTTACTCACCAAGCTGTTTCATTAAGGCGAGGGGCAGGATGATACTGGCAGAGACCATGATGACCAGGTAGTTTCCGTTCAAGTACCACAGACTGTTTGGAGAAAAATCTAGTTTATTTTGGTAAGCTCAGTATTTCAAACAGTGACACTCAGACTCAGCATACACTACACAGAGAGACTGAGACAAAAATAGAGTGCATGGTGGTAACTTGTTTGTTCATCCTGTACATATAGCATAAGGTTAGTGTTGTTTTTGTAGTTTAAAAAATGTCAGTGCAGCTAAATCAGTGACACAAGGCTGTTAAAAATCTGTTGGTCCAAATGGTTCATGTGCCCCATTTTGTCAGACCAACAGTAACCTGTTGGGAACACCCTTGGCCACAAGATTGTGGAAAAAATGTGTCTGCTTATGTTACTCTCGACAGAAGTACTAGAATAGAGTGTTGCATAACTCAGATTATTTATATAACAGGTCACAGTTGCAGTAAAGGAAAACACTATGGTGCCTAAACATCCTAGGACTGAAGAAGTCAGCAAATGTTACCAGTGTCAGCTTAAAGTCCCGTCACACACTTTATCCTCTCTTTCAAACAAAAAAAGGACATTGGACGGGTATTAGTGTTCACATTTACAGTCCTTCTACAGCTCTGCTGGTTTGGCCTCAGACGTGTCCTCACTCTGAACAAATATCTTGTGAAAGTCATTCAGGAAAAATGTCTTTGTTGTGCAACCTAAATAGCTAAGATTACATGTATATGTTTATTCTTAGAACATGTAGGCAAATGTTAGTGTTACAGTGGATTCATACTTCTGTGTTAAATCTACACTATGGTATCTGTCAAATCTGCAAACCCTGCTGAAACCCTGCACTGTAAGCTATCCTGTAACCCACGCCATAACCTAACCTGTAACCTGTGTCGCAACCTGGCGTTGTTGTTGACCCATCCTGCACAGGTTCAAAGAGTGCAAACCTCCAAAGGTTTATTCCCCAACTGCCCTAAATTACAGTATAGCTTTTATTGATTTGACTCAGTGATCCAGCCGTGTAATAAAGAATGGACATAAAATATTTAAGCTTTTAATACATTTATTTGTTTTAATCACTACTCAAATCATCAGTTATACAAAACGGAATGAAGTGGCATCTGTACAACTTTTTTCCAGTGGGATTAATCTATCAAAGGCACTTTTATATACTTACCCATACAGATGAACTCCAGCACTTTATCTACCTGGCATCTGCTCAGTGAATATAAATAAATGAATGTGGTGAAATAGCATGTTTACAGTCATTTTACCTGTCTAAACTTAAAACATCAGGTGCTGTAGAGACAAATGGGACCACACAAACGTGCAGTTTAAAGTCAACTGTCTCTTAAATCCTGTGCACAGGAAAGTCTTTGTCCGCTAAAGCCTGTTTCTCACTGCTAAGCCTGTTATTCTTAACCCTGCAAGAAACACAATCAGTAGAATCGGGTGTCTGCCACAGTCCTACATGCTGGAACACAGTGTGATCTTTGAGACTACCAGTGTTTATGTGTGTATGCATGCGTGCATGAGAATTTGGAGTCACTTAAAAGCACAGGAAGTTGCACAAATCATAGGTCATGTCTTCGTTGGCCTTTCGGTCGGAAGGTCAAACGAGAGCAGCTTTCACATGCAGGTGCACTTGAACTTGGGACAAATTGTGTCCGGTCAAGTCAGTCAAGTGACACTAAAGTCATTGGAAGTAAACTGTGTTAAGTCTGACTCTGAGTATTTTAACATTTAGCTTCCAAAGTAGCATTAGCTGTGACAATACGTTGCTAATAATAATAATAGTTCATATTAATAATGGATCTTTGGACTACAAGTACGTTAATTCAATTAAAATCAAACCAAAAAGTTTGAGGAAAACCAGTCTGTGGTTTTCCTCAGATTTATAGTGCTTCAGTGTCTTTCAGAAAACAGTTTTGGTTTCTGATTTAGCTTTCACTGTTCTCATAGAGCGACAACGTTAACTTGGATAAGGATTGAATAAAATGGATTAACAGATTTAATTTTATAGAATTGAATGGCAGACAGACAAAATCAGCAAAGTAGCTATTGTTGAGCCCCTTTGCATTTGAACATGCTGGACTTCACTGGACCCTTTATTATTACCTAAAAAAACTTCACATATCCCACATAAACAACACCAACTAATTCAGATCTACTTCAGCACTGGCACAACCTACTTAAACTCAGGCAGAGTGAAAGGCACTTGGCAGGCTCTCCACCACACGATAGCTTTCTAATTCAAGAGCCACTAGTCATAAATAAAGCTGCAGACCCACAACACACCCCTCATTCCTCTTAGTTCCTGTGACGCCATGAATTTGGACAACGAGGTTCATCGAGTGGACATGAACAGTGTGTGCCTCCGTTGCTGAGGGCTGGCCCTGAGCTGACCTATCCTCGTGCTCAGCCTCAGAATTTGGCGCCCCATTTTACACCACCTGCTGCTGTCATTTATGTGTGTGTGTGTGCGTGCGTGCGTGTCTTTGTGCAAGGCATGTAGAGCAGTCACAGAACTCAATACATCTATTTCATTTGGCTATAAGCATTTAACATAGGTAGCATGTAGGTTGAGAACTACAAGAGAACCGCAGTTGTTCTGTGGGTTGAAGTTGTCTTAGTTGGTTTTAATCTTAATCTTAAGACTTGATAATGTTGAGGTAACGATTCTGGATTGCCACAGTATCTGTTGCAAGACCCTTACTGCTGAAGGTCTTTTTTTAATGACTTTAAATATCTGAAGCCCCTACGCCTTTTGAACAATTATGAGTCCATGCATCATTCATTCACTTCTGCTTATTGAATACAAGGTCGTGGGGAGGCTGGAGCCTATCCAAGCAAGGGAGAAATTCCACTAAAATACACAAACAAGAAACAATTGGAACAAGCCCCATGCTTAGATGAATATCTTGTGTCAATCCCATTTAGCTCAGAAGATCCACACCTTATGCCTGACATGTGTAATCCTGCTATTTGGCATTAATCAAACTAAATTGAACTGAATAAAGTATTATGTTTATCTTGTATCTTGTAGATATTTAAAATCTGCCATTAGAGATGACCATCAAGGCTGCAGCAAATAAGTATTATGGCTGCAATCCATTTTGAGCACAAGGGTTTTTTTTTTAGATTTAAACAGACAGATGGAATCCACTTCAGTCCTCCGTGGCCTTATGCAGACCATCTCTGGCATAACTCTGACGTGGACAGCGCTTGCCTCTGCAAGCTGACAGTAGTGAGGATTGATGTTGTGTGCTTTAGTATCTGATGCCCAATCATGTCCTTCCTGTTGTTCAGCCAATTCCAGGCTCCCATTCTCATTACACCCACAAATCCGACTGACTCAGTAAATGCTGCAAACTGGACCAGGCCCCATGACCCTGCACACAGTGTCTCAGCTCTGGGTCAACAACAGGCAAGACTCATGTGCTTATGTCGTCACTAGCCCAGTGGTGTAAATAATGAAAAGGACATAAATGACAAGACTCACTCGGTGTTGGGCTCAGCCTTCAGGAAAGCTTGGATGACCAGCGGTAACTCAGATTTAACAATGTAAAGGTAGCTGGACATAGCTGTAACAAGACAAGACAGGGGAAATGGAACATGAGGTGAAGTAAACCACAGTGCAAGTACACACGCTAACCAAACAGACATCAGAAAAATCATGTCACAAGAACACTTACCACATCATGTTTACACAAGTGACACAGCAGTCGCTACTACTGCGGACACTGTGGTCACGTCCTTTGTACTTTTGGGAAATTGGATGTTTTACTAACTTTTACTACTTTCGGTATTTAATGTACGCACCCACACTTCAATGCTTTCAAACAGGTTTAAGATTATAACTTAGTTGAGCTGGGACGATAGACTCGTAGACTAGTATGGGGTTATCTCAGTTATGGACTCATTTAGAGCTTAAGAAGCTTTGCGAGATACATTAAAATCACATGAAATCACATCACATTAACACATATAATCAAGCACTCCTACAATAAATAATAAAGTATAAGATAAAACTGAAAAATGTGTTTAAGAAAATTTATAAGACAAGTTTAAAGAAAGAGTTAAAAAAAACAAAAAAACATCAATGACTGTGCTAATCTAAGGTGACTTTCACAGGTAATCTTCATCTGTCATGAGTCTGGTCTTAGGAAATGCCAGTGTTGCCTGATGACACTCATAGGACTGCTTCAGTTTCACTGGATGAAATGCTGTTGTAGTTGTTATTACTGTTTTTAGGCCATGAAATGCTTTAAATGTAATCATCAAATGTAATCTTACAATCAGTTCTAAAGCCAATCATTAGTGAAGCTAGGAAAGCAGATGTACTCTTTATCTTTTTGAGTCTTTTAGTAATCGAGCAGCTCCGTTTTCAAGTAACTGCAGACATGTTTTTTTTTATAAAACAAAGGACCAATGATGGAGCCCTGTGGAATGCCAGAAATCAGAAGAACTTACTGATTTCTGAATATGTTCTTTTCTAATAGTACAATCTAAATGAGCCAGAGGCACTATATCCTAGACCAACAAGCATTTCATTGTCTAACAACAATCTAACTCAAGTGATTCCTGACTACATTAATTGTGGCTGCTTCTGTGCTTAGAAGTGGTTGAAATCCTTGTTGGAATTTATAAAATATATAACTCATATTGATGACTGATTATGATTATCTTCTTCTTAAAAACAGTGTAGCAATTTACACACTACCCCTTATGACAAGGGAGCAGCAAAAAAAGTAGCTTTGTTTAGTGATTTTAATCATTCTGAAATCAACAGGGTAACCTATGCCGTTTTTCTTGAGAAGTTGGTTCAGTACTTCATGCTTAAGGAAGAAGGTATGACCTAGCTTGTCTCAACAACGCTCTGGTTGGTAACTCACAGAGGACAGGAAATCTTTTTAATGTCAAAATCACAAGGAATACAGCTACTTATAAGCCGCTACTTCACTCTTAACTAATACTCTATCATATCCCAAACTTAAATAAGACCAAAAGAAATACTAATGGCTTATTTAAATAAAGTTATAGGGTCTTTATCTTACAGTATAAGGTACCTTGAGGTGATTTGGCGAAATAAGCACCAAATTCACTTTATAGCTGCAGGGCAGTGGAAGAACACATGCGCGAACATGTTCCAAACCTACACTGTCTCCTCACCTCCAATATTTTGCAGGGTGATTGCTGTGCCAGCAGCTATTTTTCCAAGATTGCCAAAGGCCCTGTACCCCAGCTGTTCATAAGCTCGGATTCCTGTAAGCAGATTACAAAAACAGCACAAATTCAGTTTTATTTGCTAAGATCTCTGTCCAAGGAACACAATGAGACACTTTCAGAGAGGTTGACAAATGACTGCACAACTGAGATAAATAGAGAGCGCACTGACATTTCAGTCTTAATATTGCTTCTAGACAATTTAAAGTCAGCCAAACCCCAAATTACGGAATAAAAAAATAAAGCCAAAATTTCTTTATTTAATCAGACACAAGTTAAGATGACTGAAAATCAAATCTTTCAGTACCAACTTGGCATTTAATAAATACAATTAAATTATGAATACTTTATTTGTTGATATAGTTTTTTCACATAACCTTTTTTTCAGTCAAGCACTTTTGCTAAATTTTACATTAAGTGGTTTTTGATCTTTTCAACTTCATCAGCGACCCTTTTGTAATGGCAACCAACGATAGCGATTTCAGTGGGATTTTCAATGTGAGAACTTTACAACATGTCATTGCACCATTTCTTTTCAAAACACTGAGACATGACACAATCCTTACCCACAATGCCTGAGGATTTGAGCAGCAGATGAATGGAGTAAGATGACAGAGCTGCTACTGCAGTCAGAAGAAACCTGTGACATAAAACACACACACAAAAGTCACACAGCTGCATCGTATGTACCACACTCGTTATTTCCTAAACAACTATTATCCTGACATTTGGTTTTTTTGATTCATGATATTTTGTGGACATATTTTTTGGTTTTTATATAAAATAATCTATTAAGGAAAACCTTTCTTTTATGGCATTTTTAAAGGCAATAATATAATTGTTACTACACACAAACATAACTATGTTTCTTACTGAAGCACTATCAGGAATCCCCATGTTACACTCTCCTTTACTTACATTTGGACTTCAAAAAGGTCTCCAAAAAGTGCGGCATGTCTAAACTAAACTACATGTGCTTATGAAAAGAAAGATTATTTTAGTGCATAAAATAACACTGACTGCATCAGCTGATTGCACCGCTCAGTAGATACGACCAAACGAGGAAAAAAAACGTTTCTGACTGCAGGTTTTTCATGTTGGTGAACCACCTGTCACCTGACTCAAACAGGCTCTCCACACTGTTCATAAAGTGCTTTACAAATCCAAACATTATGGCTAACAGGTGGATTTTCCAGTTTGAGTGCAGCTAACCAAACAATGAAGAACCACTTACTGCTTTAGAGACAAAGAGTGAAAGTGGACAACATATCCTTAGTTTTAATATAAAACTCACTGTTGCAGCCAGAGGCAGCACAAAAGTGGAAAACTGATGTTTTATTTATATTTTATTTTATTTTAGTGTCCTTATTTTCTCCTGAGTTATTTTCTCTGTTGTTATTTAGCTAACATAAACTAATGAAAGTCTACGGACCACAAAAAAAACAACCACATGATGCCACGTTCTGTACTGGCACAAGATGGCGATAAACATGTTTTAAAAACTTCAACTTTCAGAATCAGAATACTTTAATAATTCCTAAGGATTAAACACTTATTTCTTAACTCCAGCTACACAGACAGTGTTACATCTATGTCAGCTTTTCATGATGTCAGTCAGATCTATAAACCTTGCAGAATTGTGTATTTTCTGTAGTATTTTTTCAGTTTGGATAGCTGTTTCAGTAGCTGAAACACCTGTTCTAGCATTAATGTGGTTATAATACAGACATCTATAAACATACTTACTTATTTTGCTGTAGTTATTTATTACTTATTTTTCTGTATGTGTTAAATTTGGCTTGATGTAATATTACATTCTAACTATATTTGGTGTCAGTGCTATTTTTGGCAATTAATATTTCATTACCCCTGCAGGAAGCCGCTATCATTTTACCTACATCTGTTGTTTTATTTAAATGTGCTTGATTTGTTTCATATAACTCATAACTTAATCTTTTGTGCTAATCATACATTATACAGTTCTAATGCAAGTAGTAATAGGAAGATTTAATAAGGCATGTTCTATAGGTTCCTTCAGTACAAGAGCTACTCTGTATAAACCAATCTGACTTCCTGCTTTCACAGTTGAGCTTAACACTGAGGCCATTTTCTGCTCCACTCTCCCGTCTTTGCAGCTACTTAAACATAAACTATATGACCAGGAAAACCTGGGTCATGGTCTGACAGCAGCTGTCTGTATGGATGCCTCTATGGGGGTCTGGAGGTTCAGTTATTCTGAGTTGTGGCCTTTCTCTGGCCTATGTGGCAAGGAGGCTGGGGGCCTAAGAGAGGCAATGAATAGAAGTGAATGTATCTTAGCATATAATATGTTGCAAGATTATAAATATAAATGCACTGAAAAAGCAGACTACTTTGAGCAGACTACAACTTAGTTTGTCCCCTTTCAATTTAATTACTGCATATCAGCGGAATAGCAAATCTTGAGGTCAGAAAATTGTTGGAAAAACACTAACTAATTTTATTTTTGCTGACAGGTGGGAAGCTGTCATACATTTGTTTGTTCAATATAAATGTGGGGCCAGTCAGCTTAGCTTAGGATGACTCCTTATACCAAGATCTCTGTGATTCCCTTATTAAAATGTCATGGTTTTGCATCCATGTGAGAATTCCTTTCCTAGGTGAAGATACTTCCTGAGGTCTTCAGTGTTTTCTTTGCACTGCCATGTGAACATACTTCTACGAATTAGTCCATATGCTAGCTCCATAGTGTACTGGTTACCACATTTCCTTAATATACAAAAGATCCCTGTGTTGAAACCAGTAGCGGTTATAAAACCAGCCTCAAGGGGTCACAAGCCAGTCTGCTCCCATTTCGGAGTATTAATGGGAGAGTTGTGCTAGAAAGGGCATCCAGTGTAAATTATGCAGATCCATCCATATTGGAGAAACTGAAATTACCTGCTCCGTAACCTTCTATATGCTGATAGATATAGTCTTTTCTTTTGACAGAGCCAGAATAGACTGGCTCTGTCATACCCCATACAGTAAAAGCTATGGTACAGGACTTGAAATAATGGTTATATCAATCTAACTCATGATAAAAGGTGATCAAGTATTATCCCCCTCCCAAAGAAAAATTCAAGATAATATTCAGACATCTCTGTCAGTTTGATTTGCTGTAAAAATGTCATATAACATATTTCTTTGTTTTAAAACTCATTTACTCACCAAAAAAGGAGTATCCCAGTGTTGGCCATGGCATAAGCTAAACCCAGGATTCCACTACCCATAATAGCATTGCCCAAGTTGAAGACAGACATGCCAAAAGAGGTCTTTCCTTCAAACTGTAAATGCAATATAAATAAATAAAGTAAAAAAAACAAAGTATACATTAAATGCCAATTTAAGCTAAAACCTAATGTTGTTACCTATGTTATATAGCTATAAGTGCTGGGTTTCTCACTTACATCTGTGAAACGTATGGGTTTCTTTCCGCCTTCATTGGGCAAAAATTCTTCGTTCTCCAGTCCATCATCAGGCTCTTCATATCTAGAGGCCAGATTTACAGGTGTTAATTGATGGCACTTCTATCCACCACTGAGAAAGTGAGCAAACATCGTCTGCGGACTCTAGCAAATCATGTGCTTTGAAGGTGACGTAATGAGCAAATATGTAGCTGAAAACCCTTGACATAAATCTCTGCAAACATACCTGACTGTTTGAGTGCCATTTCTGTATAAGGATCCATCAGTTGAGGCGAGCACAAAAACAAGGCAAACATGCATTTAAAAAAGCGAATATTATGCATGAAGTTATACTTTATGTGGTTCACCACATCTGTTATCTAGTTCATCATTTTCATTATTAATGGAGAAGTATCATAGCGACAATTGTAAACAAAAAAAAATTTCAAAGATCTGCTTTTAGCTTTGAAGTGACATTTGAATTTAAAATAATATTAGTTAATTGGATTTATGAGATTGTGGCTTTCACACAAGTATAACTAGAGAAAGACAAAAGGGAAAGCGTAAAAAATACTTGCTTCAAGCTGTATCAAACAAAGGCAGCCATTCACAAGGAAAGAATACTCACTGATCCTCATCTAGCATTGTTTTCAATGGCACACCCACATCATCGCCGAGGTCATGACTTTTCCCGTTTGATAATATGTTCATCTCTGATTGAGAAGGCTCCATAATTCAAGTTCTGTTTGGTGTATGTGTTCGATTAAAGCAGTTCTTCTGACTGACTTGAATATCTAGGGCAGAGGTGGAAAGCACATGAGTCAGATAACATATCAGACAAGAGGGTTTATTTGTTTTTGATAAACCATTTCATAAAGACAATGCACACTTAACATGTTTAATGGAAAGCTTATGTTTTTTGTGGAAACATAAGCTTTCTCTAAAAGTTCATTGACTTTTGATTAGTCCATGTGAAAAACATCCTTATATACATCTTTGCAAGTTTGTCCGTCTTTTCAGAGAGGGTCTAGAAATATGCTGTTGGGTTGCCTTTGTCTGT
>VURO01000020.1:0-26969 GCA_015108175.1 Pelvicachromis taeniatus | reverse complement strand
TTGTCTGTGCCAGGTCACTGAAAACTAAACTTTACAAGCCACAAACAAGTCATTTGTTTGTGCCTAGTTTCCTTTTTAGAAACTAGAACAAAATGTTGTGTTCACGACTTTATCGAATTCTTCTATCCAGAATATGTCTGTACAGCACAATAATGACTCAGAGTCAACAGAGTGACGTCCAACACACCTGACAACAAGATCTGACCTCGATCGTTCTTTTTCTGAAATTCCTGCAGTCCATAAACTGAACTGCAAATAACCAAATGTTAGGATGAAATATGATGATGCACATTCTGCCTTCCAGAACTTCAGAATGGAGCAAACAAGTCAGGATCACTAAGGCAAAGGTCACAGGCAGAGTATTTTTTTTATAGCCGTATTTGCTCTTGTCTTTTATATTCTGAACCCCTGGATTTTTAGTGCTACTGCTGACATCCCACGCAATGACACTGTGGCCTTTTATGATGAATATAAACATGAGTATGATTAAACAAGATGCCAGATCACTCACAACAAAATGCTTCAAATAACAGAGAACGCGCTTTCCTAAACAGCTATTATGAGGATGCTATAATTATACAGTTTAACAGTAGCGTCTGTGGGTGAGTGTGGGGGACGCTGTATTCACAGTTACAGTCAGAAGAGAAAGTCAGAATATTTGTCATTTATCACTAGCAAGTGTTTAATTAATAGCTCTTAAAAAAAAACCCACCACAGACTTTTTAACAGAAATAAATATTCTTCTCCACTTCAGTGAGAACTTAGGCAGACAATGGTGTGTTGTTAGCAGTTTCCGCTGTGACCAGGGTAGAGCAGCTCAATTGTGTTCACAGTGTCCTCTCTGCCAGAAGATCACTGCTGTGGCTATTCATAGTGTACAATTAAAGAGTGTCATTGATACAATGCCACTGCAGCTAGGAAAGAAACTTGAGAGGACTAAAACAAAGCAATACTGCATGATGCTACACAACATAATCGGGTACTAAGCGTTTCAAATTTATGTATAACTTTCACCAATTCAAAAAAAACGGATCTGGATATTTAAATAAAAAATAGAAAAAAACTAACATCACTGATACCTTGCACAGTGTTATCTGGTGAGTCACAGTATTTGCTCAATGATACCACGTCCCTTAACGTAGCCTCAATCCCCTATCCTAAAAGCCCCTGATATAAACGCTTCCTGTTGCAACATTGGCCTTTGACAGCAATAATTTCCAGTGAGGTAAATTCAGAGGAGAAACTGTTGTGTGAATGCTATTTTCAAATTGAAATACACTTTGTGATATAATTTATGATTAGTGGTGAGCATCACATGAAAAGCAATCGCAAACAAGCAAAAATAAATCCAACTTAAAAATGTAAACATGTGGAGCTCATAAAAATGTTGAGCCTCTCACGGTGAGAGAAGCTGCAGTCATTGTGTTTGTTCATGAACAACCATAAAGCACGGGATCACAGAATTTACAGTAAATACAACAGGAGGCTGTTGTTTTGTCTCGTGACTTTACCACGTTTATACCTAAAAACAGCAGTGACTGTTCTTTAGTGGCCCTCTGTTTATCTATAACCCAACAATTCTCATATAGATCTTGACCATAGTGCACAGCACCATGTTTGGTGAGAACAAAACACAACATATCAGCACAAACACATCATACCAGCTGCCAAACACAATTGTCGGGATAATTTGGGCTTGGTGTTTGCTACAGGTCGTGGGCACCTTGCTGTTTGTATGCCAAAGTACTCTAAATGTGAGGCCATCTGTCCTACAGCAAAATCTTGGCCCCAACTTGGTCATACAACAGGATAATGATCCCAAGCATAGCAGCAAATCTAGAGCAGAATGGCTGGAAAAAAAAAAAAAAAATCAAGATGACCCAGTCAAAGTCCAGACTTCAATCGGATTGAAGTGCTGCGGCGAGACCTGAACATCGCTGCCCATAAATGAATGGTTACAAATGTCAATGAACTGAACCAATGTTATAAAGAAGAGTGGGTCAAAATTCCTCCTCAGTAATGGGACAGACTGATAAAGTCAAACAGAAAATGATTACTTTTAGTTATCGATGCTAAAGGTGGTTCTAAAAGTTAGTGAAACATAGACTACTCAGTGTTTCACAGGGATGCATAGACTACCAGGAAAAGTAAGAAAAATCATTTTCCATTAAAAAGTATCATGGTTAAGGTTAGGCAATATCAGTTAAATTTCAAATTATTCAAGACTGTATGATCTCTATATTATTGTAGTATTTCTAATGTTACAAGTACATAATTTCCTCTTACAATCACTAAAAAAACTAATTTAGAGGGAATGAAAATACAGGTCTTAGTGTCGAAACACATCAACAAAGTGAGTGTGCACGTGTGTGCGTGTGATCACTGAAACAAAACTGAGTACAACTGAGAACACTCTTATAAAATAACCCATGAACATCATAACTTTCTCAGTTATTTCTTTATTTAAAAGTATGGAAAGAGTTGCCAGGGGAAATAAAAAAGTTTGATGAAACTTTAAAAAGGCTACAAAAGCAGAGGTGGCCAACTAGAAATATGTGAAAATGAAAACACAGTTTCAGCAGAAATTGGGAGTATAAATCGATTCATAACGCCACTAGTAAGAGCCACAGTGGTAGTGCTACTAAGATCAAACCACAGACAGCACAAGTGAATATGAGAAGGGAAAGCGCTTCAGATTTGGCACAGCGGTTATCAATAGACGTTAGTGTTTCTGTGACAGTGTGGACAATGTTAAGGACATTGCACAATGTCAGTCTCATGACCCTTGTTTGTTCTTCAGCGCAAAACTGCAGGAGTCAATTTTGCTAAAGAACATCAAGAAATATTTGATGTCTAGGTGTTCATTGTTCAATGAGTTCTTCATGATCTTGACCAACATAAATATATTTGGCATCAGGATGTTTGGCACAAAGCTCGCCAGGACTACCACATTGTCTCAACACTGAAGTACAGAGGTGGGAGGACAGGGATATGACTTTTATAGATGGCACCATAAATCCCAATGGATTTACCAAACTATGGACTGAAAAGACAAAATACTGTTGCAGTACCACATAATTTCTAGTACCACAAAATTTAGGTCTAACACCTGTTGAAATGTGGGCTGGTTCACAAACGGTATCAATTTAAAGCTTGCTTTAACACAATTTAAATAACTATTACACTTCATTTAGATTCTAAATTAGTTCTGTTTTCAGCAATGAAGTGACAAAAACTGAAAAGTCTCATTTTGAACTACGATATTTATCTGGCATTTGAAATGTTTGAACAATGGGAGGGTGAATGATTAGCTCATTTCTTTCTCTTTTTTTTTGACAATTCAAGGTTAAAGGTTCAAGTAAAAGGAGCTATTTATATATTTGTTCTTATCATTAAAACCAGAGCATCTATTCCTGTGACACTAGGACATAAAGCAGGGCATGCACGCGACAAACACGGGACAGTGGGGAGCAGGAAAGCACATGTAGATGAGAAAAGGCGCATGTGGCACGAGGTTCAGCCAAGAGCGCCTGGCAGCACCAGCTCATCCTAATCCACGTGCTTCATGGGGACAGAGGACCACATGCTCATGTCTTGTGTTACAGCCAGAACCTGAATTACATATTCTCTAACTCGACCATTAATCATGATAAGTTTCTCAACAAATACAAGCTTTATATTAACATGAAACTTTTAAACAGTTCAAAAGAACAGATAATTTATTTTGCTTTAATCAAGCATGACTAGAAAGTATACTAAAAGTAATCTAACCATTCATTGTGAAGGAAAATTGAGGTGTTTTATTTAAAAAATAATTATATAAATCCAATTCATAAACAATCAAATAGCGGAAGATTGATAAGCCATATTTTAGGACCTCGCCAATCATGCCAGCATTGCTCAATGTACAGTAAATGAACTGTTTCAGCTTTCTGAGAAAGTTATCAGCTTTGAAGGACAAAAAAATCTGCATTCTCAATAGTTAACAATCAGAAACTTAAGTCAAATGCATGTTCAATCAAGCAGACTGAGACATTAAAGACTACATAAAAAGAAAATAGTAGCAGGAATTTAAAAAAAAAGTGAGGGTCATTAAATATAAAACATTTCTATTTTTAGCTTTAACTAGTCCCAAGTAGTTCTGACATTGCTTTTTTACTCAACTGCATAAATAAAGTAAAAAATCAACATGACAGACATTTATTTAAGCAACTCGATGCTTTGGTACAACTGTCTTCCATCTCTAAGGTTAAGCTCTCTATAAATTCAATAAATAAAATCTTGGCTTATTTTTTTCTTAGTCATCACATACAAGCTGCCTAAATCATTTAAAGGGTCATAAAATGAAGCACCTCCACTAGAAAGCACACAAGGACATAATTCAATGTGCAGTTGTGCAAGCAGACAATACAGTCTGTGTTTGTACAAAGATTTATTTCAAAACATTAGGCTCGGTTGTCCGATAAAGGATGATTTGCAGAGCTATAGCAAACAACCCGGCAATCTTCCCCATATTTCATACAGCCGCACTGATGGTAGGTGAAGTTATAAGTTACATATCCCAGAGGCTGGTATTTTAAGATCTAGGAACCACAAAAGGTAAAATTTATTATAAGCCTAATTGATACATGCCGAAGCGTTCAGAAGGAAGTCAGTACAAGCATAACACCTGTACAGGCTGGATAACACAGAACACTGTCACTATGTAAAGAAGACAGGAAAAGATGCTATAAATGAGTTTAATCAGGATGGTTCAAAGACAACTTGAGATAGCAGTAAAGTCTTGATCCTTTGAGAAGATTTTTACATTTTTTGCAACCATGGTTTTAAATGGATTTTGTCCATTTGAGGTATAAAAAAAAATAGTAACTGTATTTTATATTTTGCAAATTATGCAATTATTATGCTTTATTAGCACTAAAGGATTTATGGAGGCTTTAGTTCTAGTTCTCTGGGATATGAAGTTGAGCGTCCATTCTTTACATGGACGCTCAACTTCAACTACTGGTATCTAACAAGGTAGGCCAAGATTGGTAGCATAACTATGTAAATAAGAGATTACATATATTTATCATCTGTAGTTAAGTGTTTATTAACAACCAATTTTTTTGTCATCTCACTACATTGTTATAAAGAAGATCTAAATAACAAGGATTACGAATACATATCTGTGCCATACATGAGCGAAGTGAAAAATCACTGCAGTGCAATAATAATAAACCAACAATATCTTTTTAATATTAAAAGTATATGTCCTACAGCTATTGAAAGGAAGTAAGAAGTAAGCAGCTTTATTTCAAAAGGCTGTTTGATTCAGTACATTTTTAGCAAAAAAATGTTGGGTAAGTTATATAAGCAAATGGTTAACTCTCATTAGTTATGACTACTTGATAAACTGCAGGACATTTTTCTGAAGCACAGTTTGGTAACCAGGAGTTTACAGCGGGAAGTACTGAGCAATTATACACCGGGCATGTGTTTCAGCCAGCTTTTACACTGCAGCACAAGAAAGTTGCATTTTTCTTTTTTAACAGGTAACTTACTGACAGTGTAGCGTGTTGTTTCGTTTGAACAGTTAAAAAAAACTGAAGGATGAAATGTGACATCAATGCGAGAATAAAGTGATTGCAGTGGAAGCTTTATAGCGGGTAGCCTGGCTTAAAGGCCTACAGATATTTTGATTCGCTGTTACTACATGGGAAAAATACATATATTAAATGCTTTATATTGTATTGATTAATGGCCTTTAATCGGTGGGTCTTGATCAGTAGTTGTTGATCAATGGTCATAAGAATTTGCATATTAATAATCAAGGAACTGATCTCATAGCCCATTGTTCATTCAGTGGTGCTAGTTTCAGTCATTATGCAAATGTGGTGTTTACAAGGTTGGGGAAAGATGAACAGAATCAACTTTTTTGGGATTTATATTGTATATTTTTATTACATTGTCTCATAGGGCTTTTATGTCTCATGCTATGATTTAAATGATTAAGTGTCCTTTTTCACATTTTTCCACGAAACAGTTTTGAGAAAGAAACATGAATCCAGTAATAATGTCGTGTGAGGAAAACATATCAAAGTGACCACTTTAATGAGTAAATTGGAAAGTGAGGAAACCTTATTGTTTTCTGTGATCTTTCCCATATGGGTCAGTGCACATAGAGCAATAATTTTGTCCACGAGACCCAGGATTTATCATTACTGTTCATTTGAAGTCCTGCTTTTGTCTCTCCTGAGGGTAATATCTGACTCGTTTATGTTCTCCAGCCAGTCTAACTCTGTCTGATGTATGGTGTTGAGTAGATTTCACTCAGCACCCCTTGGAAAACATGTCTGCTGCAGCCGAAAATGATGCATGAAAGCTACAGGTTAGGTATCTAAATGTTGTAAATGACGAGCTAAAACTGCTATCTAACATTTTATTGTTAATAATTGTTGGTCAGGGGTTTTCCCGATACAAAACTTCAGACTAAATAGCCATGACAATTCTTTAGGACAAGTACAAATATAAATACAAAATCTGTGGAACATTTCAGCCATCATATATTAACATGTCATTGCATATTTGGCACAGATTCATCCACAGGGAACAAACTTGGGGGATAAAAGCTTAAAAAATGCACTCTGAACAGAATTAGAGCTCTAAAATGAAAGTTTTTCATTCTGAACAAAATGCATTTTCTACCACACAATATATACAATATCAACAAGCGACTATGACTTTCTAATGACTTCAATATAAATAGACAACGGCGCATGATGAAGTCGGGTTCCACCCACAAAGATTATGAGACCCATGACAAAGATAATAATAACCTGATGAAAGGTTGACACTTAACAGTGAGGCTGACTCAAAACACAAAAATTCACAGGTCTCTTTAATGTGACACATAAGTACTGGCTGGCTGCGTCCCACATGGATAAAACACTGACTTCCATGCACTGTGCACCTGTCCGGCTCCTGCTCAAACTCCTAGCCACCATGTTCACCGCACAAGGCTTATCTGCTCATTCTGCACTATGATGACCCCAGGACAGAAGCCCACACTGGGGTTTAGATAGGGACCAAAGTTAAAAGAATACACCCTCTCTCACATTACCTGGAAACCAATTTTTTTTCCCAATATGTCACAGTCGAACACATCTAGTCAACACACGCATTTAAGCAGTTGGGGGTCAAAAGATCTTGACAGCCGTTGCAGAGAAACGTTCACCATTTCCACACCCACCACATTTCCAGCAAAAAGAAAATCTAAACCAGCCGCCTGCAATCCACCAGTTAAGTTTTAGCCTACATTGACACAAGCTGTTGTGCTGATTTCAAAACAAAGCAAAACAAATCTGCAGCTTCATGAAGCCACCTGTCCCAAACAACTTTACTGTAAGTACTGTTATTATTGCTGCAGAACACTTTACAGTTAAGCAACTTTCTAACATAAACAGCTGCTGTAGATTCTTAATTATATACTCAGAACTAGAATACAATATGCAAACATTAAAAAAAAGAAAGTGTCACTCTCACTAATCTTCCACTCATCTTCTTGTTGTACTATCATTTGGTTTTCAGTTCCTCAGAAAAGAAATGCTCGTAGTCAAGTAGCTGAAATCAGTTTATGTAAGGCATCTTGAGCTGAAAATGGCCGATTTTAAATGTATTTATTACCTGTTACGGTTTATTTATTTAACTGAGCTGTAGCCTCTTTATTGGTCAACACGTAAGCCTTTATACTTTTATACTTTATACTTAAAATTGAATAAAAATCAATTTCACAGCATTATCTAAATTAAAATAACCACAAATAAAGAAATCAAGTAGAAACAGAGCAGAAGTAGCCTGATACAAATCAAGACACATATTCAGCTTAAGAAAACAGAAAAGCAGCGAATACCTCAATGACACAACGTAGAAGAAAAATGTAATAACATTGGTACCAATATCCACAGAACCCATACAATAACAGCACATTAGCCAATAAATGCAGTTACTAAAGCGTGATAATCTGCAACAAGTGATTTCCCAGTCAGGTCGCTCTCAATCTTCAGCCCACAGTAACAAAGGCAGACTTTAAAGTGCTACAGGGATGCTCCAAGTTCCTTCTGGTGTTTAAAGCTACTGCTCGACTCTTGCCGTTGTTAGATTTTTGTCACCTTGTGGTGAACTAAGTTGGAAAAAATGCTAGTTTCCGTCGGATATGGTTTCGCTAAGAGGAGGAAAAGGAAAGGGCTCAGCTCCTCCATACCATGTGCCCGCGTGTGCTATAGCCTAAACTGCAGGGAAGTAGTTTGTTCTACAACCTGTAAGAATACCAGGACACTGGCGTCACGACATGTCAAAGTTTTACATCTTCCTGTGAAAAGAAAATAGGAATCATATAAGCGATCAACCCCGTTTCTGCACACGTAGGCATTCGTCCAGCTTGGATTTACCTGTTGCGACTGCGCTGCAATAACTTTTCACTGTTTTATATTTGAGAAAAAGTCAGTACAACAATGGATGAGCAGCAGTTTGTCGCCCCGGATGAAACACATGGTCGTGACATCTGGTCTTGGCGCTGACTCTAGGGGGACCGAGCATGCTATTCTTTCTTTATTGATCACCCCCCTATAGGAAACAAAGCTATGGGCCATATACCCAAAGAGTGAAGCTACAATTTCCTTTATGTCTTCATTGCATTGCATTCATTGCATTCCTGTTTTCATTGCTTTTCCTTAGGTTCCTATATTCCTGCGTGGTTTCATGAAAATCTAAAGATTGCTATAAAGGTTTAAAGTATTATTTTACAAGCGTCCGCCTCTTCGTGAAGACAGATAAACCTGGAAATATGTCAGTCACTACAAGTCACAAAGCCATTCCCCTAAAAAAAAAAAAAATGAATCAAATAAATATAAAAGACACCAGATTGTGAAGTCTCACCAAAAGCTCGTGTCACGAAGCTTCCACGATAATTCCACTGGTGAGTGGGAACAATCTGATGACCTCGGTCTCCTTTCGTGCGTTTTGCGTGTCTTTATTTTCCTCAAGGGAGGTGAGAGTTGCCCATCTATCTGTCTATCTGTATTCGTGGGCTTTTACGCACGATGGTAACGTCTCTTTCCAATACAGCGGCTACAAACTGTTCTTTGAGAGATGGTCTGCATTGTAAAACCATTTGAAGCTCCAACTGTGGGGGTCGTGGTAGGTCCGCCTCCTTTGCAACCCCCGCCGCCCCCGCCGGGTATTTAGCCGCCTTGCTCGCTATAGTTTTCAACCACTTCTGTCTTGCTGCCTGTGAACGAATATGAGAAAAAAAAAAAAAAGACTTTCAGCAGGCAGTGATTACTCAAGTCTTTGGAATGAAGGTCTTAACCACACGGCTCTTTAGATCTGCCTGATAATAGAGGAGAGGTCCTGCTAAGTTCCACATACGTGTCCTAATTGCCCGGGGACATTTAAAAGCCCGACAGTGTCAAGTATGCGCGTCCACATCTGTCTCACTATATTCAGCGTACCCTGGTTCCTGCACTGAAAAGTTGTATTTCTACATTATTCTTGTGTCAGATCGTTTTCTCTGCTCTCTCTCTCTCTCTCTCTCTCTCTCTCTCTCACACACACACACACACACACACACACACACACACACACACACACACACACACACACACACACACACACACATACAAAACAAGCTAGATGCTTAAAGCAAAGGTGAGGAAGTCACTTGTTTGCTTCTGGCACTCAGACAAGTATTTACCAATGGGTTACACTTTCTTTTTAAAAAATCGACATCAATAAATTGATTTGAGATGTGGTTATAGTGCTGGTATGACTTATTAAAGTTTAAGATGTCTTAAATATCACCAGCCAGCATCTGCACAAATAAAGACAATTATCAGAATTCATTAGAATAGAACCATAAAAGGGAAACGATAAAAAACTAAATTAATATAGTTTTTTTTATATAAAATATTAAAACATAAAATAAACAAGACTAGTGTGAAGCAAGAGTTGCAACCCAGATTAGATTAAATAACTGGCTGTACATAACTTACAAGTATATCATAAAGGCATATTTATACTGCAGAACTGACTCATGTAGTTTTACACTGTTGCCACTACATTAAATGATATTAAGCAAAAGATAACCTAAATTAAATGTCACTTTAGCGTCCTCTAGAGGTCATGCTGATTGAAGGAAGACTTCGAGACGCTAATTAACAGATTAATGCTAATTTTCACATCCATAAACACATTCTTAACCCTTACACATGTCTTTGCCTTTCCTGCATAGTCCCGGTCAGTTTTGACCCAAGCCAATAATTTCTTCGTAATATCAAAATCTGAACTACAGACCTGTTTAGAATGGATAAACAGTTCATAAAATAGATGATTAATTCTTAACTGATGTTTCAGAGAGCAGGGAAAGCTTATTCTGTGAAAACACAACAGCTATAAAGGTTTAAATCTATTTTAGAAAATGAAATGGCGATAATATTCTGATAATACTGGGATTTAGCCTCAACACACAACGATAACAGATTGTGATATTTATACACACTATTCCCCTTTCCAAGATGACTGAGCATATAATGGAGTGACTGAAACAATAACACTGATCTAAGATCGCCCATGGTGTAAGAATGATGCCAAGTTTTCGTCTCTTAAGAAGAACATGGACTCAATTCATGCATAAAATTATTTTTGATACTAGAGCTAATTAACGGGTAATTGTAACAGTATTAAAATGAGTTTCAAAAGAAAAGGGGAAGGGAAACACATCAATCAGATGAAAATGTGGGATCACATGACCTTTTTGTCATATTTATCTTACTGCTTAACCATATGTAGTTAAATCAGCACATGAAGGCTCAACCTGTTACTAAGAGATTTTAGGTTGGCTTTTTCTTCCTATTTGTTGTGCTTTTATAGCTATTCTGGTTCTAAATGCTTCACAGTTGTTCAGCAGGTAGGTGCTAACATTGCAGTTTGGTGCTTAGTGAGCTTTTAGAGCCTTTTCCTGAAAACAGCTGCCTTCATCCATCACAGTAGAAGTGCTAAATATGGAGCAAAGCAATAATTCAAGGCCCTGAAGTAATGCTGCAAATTTGGCAATGATTCTCTTTGAGTTTCATCGTTAATGTCAAACCTGTTCACATAGAGCTTAATTAGACAATACCTTCTTTCTGTTTTTTTAATAGCACAAGCTGGCTGACAGATCACTCATTCATTGTGGTTATGCTTAGGAGAGGAAATGTGCCATATCTTGATTTCATGCTTGCTCCAGATAATCTGTTTAATGTAATGTTTACATGAAAAGTACAAAACTTTCAATATGACTGAACAGCTGGAGCAAATGGTTACATTTTTGGCTGACAAAACAACTTGCAGTAGTTGACTGAAAAGACAGAAAAGCACCACTTTGTGTCTCACGTATTTCTATAGTTACTGTCCCACAGAGATAGACATAGAACGCTCTTCTTACCAAGTCAAAAACATGCAAAGTACATATCGCCTCTTAATTTCTACATTATTTTGAAAGTCTGTTCAGTTTTCAGTTTCAGTAAAAAATAATGTGTTGGTTTGTTTTGTTTTACAAAGGTCGTCAAAAATGTACGAAAGAGATTATTAGTTCTGTGACTTGAACATAATGGTGTTACGTAAGAGGAGCTAAAGAAACAGCACTACATTCATGCTGACATACATGATACGCTCGATTTCTTCTACAATTTCCCAGCTGTTTTTTTTAGGTGTGGCTTTAAGAAGTGGTGAAAAACTTTACACAGCACAGAACAAAGGTAACATATGTAATCAATTTCTACTCTTTCTTGCAATATATGTATCTAAAAGAGGTGAGTTTGAGGTTCAGCACTTTTCTCCCTGAGCGAGAACATCAAAGGATGAAAGATGCTCATGAAACAATCTGAGATATACCGAATTTCACACGAACTCCTAGCATGAACATGACCAACTCTTTATGTGAAGATTGAATATCACTTTGAAGTTTTTTCTGTTTTATGATGCATTGGCGCTATTTACTCGTTTTACTTTGAAATTTGTTAAAAATTGTTCTTGGTTTACTTTACATTTTTCAGTTATTTACTAGACTTATTTGTAGGTTAGTAATTGCATAATTTTGTTTTTGTTGTTTGCCTTTGTAAGTCAGCCAGGAAGAACTGCAGGACCGTTTTCTGTAGAATGGTCTAAGAAAAGGGACTGGACAGTTATTAGGGAACAGTCCAGAGAAAGGTGGTGTTGTATCAGTATCGGTTTGTGTGCAAGATTGTATTTAATTCATGTGCTTGAATTGTTGTCACATCAGTATGTTTTCCCTGACAAAATGTTGATTTGGAATGAGTTAAAAAAAAAAAAAAAACCAAAAAAACCCCTCTAACAAAAGAAGAAAGAAGGAAAAACATTTTTTTTTTCTGTCACCGGCCAGTAACTGTAATTTTCATAATTCTACACTACAGGGGATTGCTGTAAATGTCACAAGAAGCCACTGCTCAGATTGCAGTGCTTAATTAAGCATTATAATCAGACAAACAAGCAGCTTTAACTTTTGTCATCTAATGTTTTCCTCCATATATGTGAAAATGTGCCTTCTCTACAGCTCAGTGTGCCCACTGCATATTCCACTGCTTTTATTGGCCGTGTCTGGAATTAGTGGCGCACATATAGATCCCACTGCAATATCTTTGAATTTAACTGCTGATAATACTCAGAATTTACAATAAGAAAAGCTGCCGTATGATGTCAAACACAATGAAGAGCAGAGAAAAATAACGCCACAAGTTTATTTCTGTACAAATAAACCAGATTTTGTATAAACTGTACAATCATTTAAACATGCTCAGATTAAAGAAAAGGTTGTCATAACATTGAATGAATATAAAAGAAACCTGAAAACCAGAGACGTAAATTCACTGTGCATATGTACAATTTATAAATTATATTATTAACTATGTCATTATTCCTACAACAGATTTTTTCTTCATTGACTGGTTTACAGTAAGGAGGTATAACTTTTATGGATCACAGACTAGACTGATACCGTTAATGTGTCTGCTTCCCATGATGCAGACACAGTGGAGCTCCACACTAAAAAGAAGAAAATCATTGGCAGGCCATTTCAAGAAGTCACTTTAGCTTCAGACTAATGACTCACTCCAGCTCAGTGAAGCGAGCAAACATGGCTTTGCGTACTGCATCTTTGTAGGTGTCTGAAGGAGAGAGGGTGTAGTTGGTTCCTTTAGTGCCGAGTCCAGCTCCCTTCGTTCTCAACTGAGCCTGAGGAGGAAATCCACAGAGTTGATAGAGCTGTATATAGTTACTGAGTCTGATGAACAGTGACACCCCAACTGTTACAAATACCTCAATTGGTGCTGTGATGCCCTGCTGGTTGCGGCCAAGACCTTTCCCTTCCTTCCAGCCCATGGCCTGCAACATCTTGTTCCCAATATTATCACTGTTGAGGCCATCTTTGGTGGGCTGTTCATAGTTACTGTACATTAAAGAGCAGAATATCAAATAAAACCAAGTATAATAAGAAAATAGAGCGAACTCACTAGAGGAATGACAATTCACACAAATCAGTAAATGACTGCTTACATGACTGGTGCTGGCTGGTTAAATTTCTTTTTTTTAGGTGCAGGTGGTTCAGGGATGCCATATTTTTCTCTTCTCTCAGCTGCCCTGTCCCTATATTTCATCTATAGAAATACAGAAAAAGAAATAAATAAACACTGTATAATGTACAAACACTGTTTAAATGCATTCACATTGAAAAAGGAAAGAATGACTCAGAATTAAGTGGGTGATTCTATATTGAGCTGTACCTCAGTCTCTTTTCTCTCCAGCTCTTCCAGCTCTGCTTCACTCATTTTGGATCTGCGAAGAACTTCCAGGTTTTTCTATGAAGAGACCAACAAAATAATGAGCTCTCTCTCCCTTTCTTTTTAGATAATTTGCATTGTTAGTTCTTAAGACAACACATGTGATGTTACCTTGTGAAGGTCTGAGAGTTGTTGATGTCGGATTAGACTCTCTTTATTGGGAAACTGTCTCCTACACAGTAAGCACGCTATTTTTTTCCAGTCTGTCAGCTTGTCCTGGCTTAAATCACCACCATCAGGTTCTGCTCCTCCCTCCTCAGGGTCACTGTCTCCACTGTAGGCTGCCACAAGGCCACACTAACCACACAATGGATAAACATACATAAATATTTGCATGACTTAGCCCAGCTTATTACTAAGGGTAACAGACTTTTGAATGCACGTAAAATCTGACATCACCATAATCATACAGAAGCGTAGCCACCAAAATGAGAGATGCAGAAAATACTCACCTTGGAAGAGGTGACTGAGGTGGTTGGTGACTCTTCTTCAGGGGCCCTTAGCATCTCTGGGATGAGTCTGTCTAGACTTGCCTGCTGGAAAAGGGAAGTAGCTCTATTTAAGGCATAGAAGCTTTAAACATGCAGTCCCAGAACTTTGTTATGTAGCGAAGCCTAATGAGCTACCTTCTTTTCAAACAATGTGTATCCAGCATCAGCAGCTGCTGCCTCCCTCCTTTCTTCTTGACTAATAGGCTGAAAGCTACTTTTGAAGTTTTCCTTTTGCTTGTTGAGACTTTTAGCCCACCGTTCCATGTCCTTAGCAATCTGTAGGACAGCAGATTTTTTAAATATAGTTAAATACACAAAGAAATTAAGTTATTAATTAATGAACTGAAAATGTGTAAAAGTCGTTTCTGGCATAATAAAAATGTTAATGCAGGACTTTTAACACACCTGCTGAGCTGTCTTGCTTTTGGGCTTCTCTTTTTTCTCCTTGCCCTCTTTCGATTCTTTGGTGCCTGTTCCTGCAGAACCACCTGTTTTGCCATCATTTTGTCCAGTGGCAGGTATGTAAGTCTGCTTCTCACTGTCCCAGTAAAGAAACTGCTGAGTCTGAGAATTGTAGTAATACTGAAAAGAGAAACAGCAATTTGTATGTTTAAAATCTTTTTTTTTTTTTAATTATCAACGCACAGATCAGACAGAAAAACATGCAAGTCACACAAGGTGGATGTGCACTACTTACATGTGTATTTGGGTCATAGTAGAGGCCAGTCTGAGGATCGTAATAGTAGCCAGAAGACTCATCATATTGATAGGTGGATGTATCAGGAACACCTGTGAATTAGCAAACACAACGGCATTAACAATGGCGGTAAAAATCCTTCTTGGCAAAAGACATTGATAGAAATAGAGACACATTCCAGATTTTCATCCTTTATTTCTACCAAGCTTGTCTACTGAAGTCTGTTAACTGACAGAAAAATTAATAAAATTAAAGGCTTTAAAGAATTAAGCATTACCAATTATGTACAACATTAAACAAGCTCAGATATCATGCCCCACACATTTAGTTAGGTCCATCAAGGAATAACAGATTAACACAGTCCTTTTAAACTACAGGCTGGAGACTGATGTTCTATCCATAGAAACACTTTAACACACATGACAGTGACCTTGGGCGAACTATTATGTTTCTACGAACGTCACAGTTCAAGCAGAGTGGGTTTAAAGGGATCTTATGTGCTCATACCAATGTTGGTGTCTGCCGCTTGTTCGGATGCCGTTAATGTCCCCGCAGTAGAAACAGTGGCAGCTGCTAAAGCAGCAGCTGGCAAAGAAGAAGCTTCAATTCCTGAAACATGTCCAGCCTGGGGTTTTGCCTCCAACTGTTGGGCAAGTGGCAATGCCTACAATCAATAAACAGTTTATTTAAGATTATTTGGAGATCATCAGTAATTTATGTAGTACTATAAATTTATCTTATTACAGAATTATCAACCATGTGTACTACCTGAACAGCAGGCTGTGCAATTATATGGGGTTGATAGACTTGTGCGTTCTGTGATATCACAACTCCAACTGCAGTTGGAACAATCTTTACACCCGGGGCAGCTGTAAGTTCAAAAACAAAAAAACAAAACGAAACTCAAGATCATGATGCAAACAATGTCCAATTATTATATTGTTCAAAGTTTACAGAAAATCTCTGTCTTAGCATGCTTTTTTCTAGAAGCTGTAACTTAAGTTATAGCATTTGTTGCGCTTTTCTGAGGATATACACACACAAAAGCTGAGCAAAGGGTAACAGCGGCTTGCATGCCTTCAAAATCTTAACTACATGTTAACATCAAAATGCCTATTAGAATACAGGCAAAAATGTTTGTCAACATAAGTTAACATATCAGCTTAACTTAAGCTCATAAAACTACAAATTCAGAGTGAACAAATGTTAGAACCGCTTGTAGTCTTGTCTACTCGCAACCAAGTACACCAATTTTCCAACGTTAAAACGATACTGTGAACAATCCACTACTAAACCAATATTTGAAACAGAGTTTAGAATTTCTTTACCTCCTAGAATTCCATTTCCCTGAGAGGTGCTAATTGCTGCTCCTTGCTGGTAGTATGTCTGATAATCCTGTTAAAAAAAAAGAAGAAAAAAGGTTCTTTTATAATGTCATAATAAATACACCCACATGTTTTCTCTGAATGGCTGTTATCAGTAACACAGTGGTCAGTAAGCTGCTGTAGTCTCACACAGCTGCCACTGGATGATGATACAGAGCTGAATCTCACTGAAGAAAACTGAGAAGTCAGAAATTATCTTCTAGCTCTTTGCAATGCAACTATAATTTTCTTCTTACTAACCTGGGACATGGGAGTATAGCCTTCCTGCAGGTAACTGTACTCTGACATTCCCTCTGAGCTCTGCTGTGGCTGAAAAGGAAAAAGCCAATTATGAGTCTGTGATATCAAAAATGGAAGGTGATAACTGAGAGGATGTAGGCAGAAATGGGCCTACCTGACTTGAGGACCACTGGGCTGCAGCAATAGCTGTGCTGGCCACAGAGAAGGCACTGACACGATTGCCATCAGGGAGTAAAAGGTCCCTAATATAGAAAAGGGCAAAAAATGATAACCACCTGAGTGAAGCTCAATCTTTCTTTATATTGTGAATCAAAACAGGCAACTTGAGGAATGCACTAGGCTAACAAGGAAAAAGCCTAATGCTCACATTTAAAAGGTTAAGAGCATAGATGGAGCTAACCCACATTCTAGCCTGCTTTTAACCACAGGAACTTGTGGTGGCACAAACTAGCCCTCAAATAATCACTTTCACCCCTCTAGTAAAGACTTACAATGTGGTGAAATCTTTTTATGACAGTTTTGAATGTGCTAAAACAACTCAAGGGAATGAAAACTTAAATATGTAAGACCAAAATGGTATCAACAATTAAGTGAGCAGGGATGGGGCTTTGTTGCATTTGCTATGTCGATCTTTATGGCCAACATTTCTTTAGTGATACCAGTTATTTAGAAAGCAGCTCAGAAAAAGCCCTACTAAAGGCCATTCCTGCATTTAAAAAACAAAGAGAGGGCTACTTACTTTCTAGCACTCTTGGCATAATCCACTCCAATTGTTTTTCCATCTAGTTTTAAGGGAGGCTGCAGTCCTTGAAGGATTGTTAGCAGCTGAGATGCTTCCTGTTATAAGGATCAGATATCAAGTTATATACAAAACTCTTTTCAAAGGGAACATTTTTTCCATCTGTACATATTAAACAATTACCAGCGGTGAAGACAGCTGCAAAAAGGCAAAGCCTCTGTTCTGGCCCGTTTGCTTGTCCTTAATAAGACGAATGTTGTTGGATGATAGATTGGCATATGGTGCCAGGGCAGTCATTATGGCTTCCACAGTGGTCATAGGAGCAATATTTCTAAGGATGATTGCTGATGAGACAAAACACAATATTTAGGGAAAGTGTACTTAAAAATAGAGATATTTTTGTTCCACACTAAGCATGAAATTGCTTCAGTAATGAAGAAGCTCTTACTATCGCCATAGAAATCTCCACTGGGTTGAGTTTCTGGAACTCCAGTGTTATTGGTTGCTTCACTTTCTGTTGAGAGAAAGACAGAAGTAAGAAGTGCATTAACACAACCTCCAGAACTGAGAGACTGTAGAAAAGAAAAAGAAAAGAAAAAAGAAAACTAGGTATAAAGTGGCATTAAAAAAAAAAACAAAAGTAAAAAAACAAAACAAAAAACCTTTCCTTAAAAGATGTGCCCATTTCATGAACTACACTGTCTGTTGTGTTTCACGCTTTGTTTTGTATTATTCGGGCCAATTAGCACGTATACACTTACTAGACAGAGTGGTATTTCTTAAAAATCCACATCATCTCACAGCTACAAAAACAAACTTGGTGTTGCATCCCAGCCCTGTGGACTCGAGCTGCTCAGATGTCTGCAGTCAGTGGCCTCTTGTTGATTTAACTACTTACCAGCTTTGGCTGCTCCACACCTGAAGCACTTCAGCCTCCTCCGGAAATTGTACAGGCCACACTGCAAGTAACCGTTCACATCATTTTGATTATACACCTACTAAAGCCCTGAACAGTGCTGCCTCAGAGAACAGGCAACTATATTGGTACTGCATACCATACTTACCTAAGACACAACCTAACCTTTACCACTTATCCAAATGTAGGTGTACAACAAAATAGGATGACAAGATTGCAAAATTTGTTGCTTACAGGCCTATCACAAGTGTGTGCAGTGTTCTTTAGAAGAAAATGTTGGGTAATGAGACCATGAAACAAAGACATTAACTTACAGTGCTGCAGAGCCAGTCTTCATACTTGTTTCTGGGGTGACTGTAGTGCATGTCTACGGTTTTTCCTTGGATGGTCAGACGTTTCTGAAAGAGGAGAACAAAATCATCCAAGTGTTCATGGAAGGAACTCATCTCATCAAAGGAGCAAGCAGTTTTGGAAGGGAGAGGGGACGGGGGAGAGGGACCCCCAACAGATAGCCTTTGAGTTACAGACAGGCACATGATGTGTATGTGAGCATGATGTAAAGAGGGTTTTTTGGTGTTTGGGACCCGAGTGCCCAGGCTGAGCTGGAGCAAAGTGTACAATGTGACCCTAACAGACTTTCCTGACTGCTTTCCAAAGAAAAGAAAAAAAAAGAAAAAAGAATGAGGTTACACTGAAATCTGAAAATATCTAATATAGCCATGATCTGCAAGGCAAAGATGGTGTATTCATCAAATTTAAATGCAGATTTATTAAAGAGATCACTTTAACAAAACCAGAAAATTTTCTTGAAGCCTATTGCTCAATACAATTAACTAAAAAAATATATTAAAATATGAAATTGTAAATTAATAATATAATCATCTATATTTTTGCTCTATTGTAATTCAGTAAATTTTTTCCACTTTTTTTTTTTTCCTCTCTCCTATACAGTTTTCACACTACGTATTCAATACATTCTGGTTGCCTTTTAGGTTATTTTTCCAGATCCCCAAGATTAAAACTAGACTTGGCGATTGTGAAGCAACCTGATTGGTCTCCATCCATCGGGTAGCATCTTGCAAGTGATAAAAGTCCACGAAGGCGAAACCACGGCTTATACCTAGAGACAGCATTCAAATATAGACGGGAGGCGTGTTAGTTAAGAGTCCAAGGGCATATTATTCAAACTCTTCCACAAACTGCTTCCCGACCCAGGGCCAGATTGGTACACAATAGCCCACTCCATAGGAGTTTTACCATAGCAAGTAATCCTGCAGAATACCACTGTTTGAACCACACTCAACAACAAAATGGGTCTGCCAACTGACTTATTCATAGCAATCAATGCTGGTCTTACTTACCTTAAAGGGCTCCACAATGTACAAGGATAAGCCTTGAATCAATATTCTTACAACCTTTTCAAGTACTTTGATATAGTCATCTCCTAACTTCTATGGGAAAATGGGTCTGAATGGAAGCAGATTGGCTCTATGGTCAAAGACTTGGGGAAGGTCGGGGTCCGTCACATGACTGGTTCTCACCTGTTCTCTTTTTCATCAGCCTGACATCCACTGGCTGGGGTCCCTCAAGTTGGTCAATGGCAAAACGAATCTAAACAAAAACATGTAGAAGCTGCTTAACATCATAATTCAATCATTCATTCATTAATACCTTTAGAAAGGTACATAAGCTGTACACAAGCAGTGCAACTGAATACTTACATCATCCTCAGTGACATGAGGTGACAGACCCCCAAGCATGATGGTCTTGCTCTTCTTCTCGTCCCCCGGTTCCCTACGGTAGTCCTGCTCTTGGTAGTCACCATCTGAGTGATAGCCATCTTCTGATCTATCACTGTTACGGCGCTTCCTCTCCCTTTGCTTTAAAAGAAAACAACAAAAGCAGGTAAGTGTCATCGCACAATTTGTTTTTCAAATGCAGTATTAAAACCCAATCTAGGGCTATTAGGACAAGCACCTCTGGGCTTTCTCGTGATCCTCGACGATCTCCTTCATAACGATCACCACGTCTCTCGTCACCCCAGCGGCGCATGTTGTGATCACCACGTTCTTGGTCTCGCTCACGTCTGTCACGCCATTCGGACTCATCACGGCACTGGTCAGAACCATATCGACCACTACGTTCTGTTCGACTAATCCTATTCAGAACAACATTTAATGACAAAACAAAACAGTCAAACAGCAGCACAGTTAATAATGCAATAATTATTGTGACCAGATTGGAGCAGTTTGTTGCAAAGTGACATTTAAAGATCCTTTATTCATGCGCATGAAAAAAGTCAGTATTTTTTTTAGTTTTTTAAATTTTATGTCAATGGCATTTCCCCCCTCTTTTAACCTGGATTAAAAAAAAAAAGAAAAAGATTGTTGCTTCTACCTTCTGACAGGAATATGTTTGGCTGAGAGGGCACCAGAAATTGCAACAAACATATCAGTTCTTTAAAGATACTTTAAAGTGGCCAAAAGTGACTTAATTGACTGCAATGTAGAAAACACCAGGTACAATACACCGATGAAGGCAAAAATGTTACCGATTTAAAAAAACAAAATCACAACAACGGCAATCACTTATTGGCAGACTTTTACATTTATTGTCCTAACTTTTATTCAGATTACGTAACACTTTTTAAGCGAAAATATGATGGTAATAAAACTGTTTATATGCAGTACTATCAAAAACAGATTTAATCTCCTTTATTTTTCGGTTTAAAAATAAATTTCATGTATGGTTTTACATATTTGGAAGTGCTGGTAGAAAACAACGGGATTTTTGTCAGCCGTTTCAGTTTAAACACGCCTTTTGAATACAATTTGGTTTACCATATCTCTTAAACTCAGTACATTTATCAGAGACAAGATAAACACAAGATTCCCACTATGATAAGCCACACCTACCATGGCGAACTGCACTGGCATTTAACGTTGCTACTCACCTTTTGTCAGCCCCCATATTTCTTACAGCTTACGTACTCACACGACCTATAGAAAACAGAAAAAAAAATAGCCGTTAAAAATATCTGCAGTGATTTTAATCGTTTACACATTACAATGGGTAAACGATTACAGTCGAGTGACCTCGTTTAGCGGGAGAAACAAAAACCAAAGCCCTCCTTTTTCTTCATTCCGTAATATCGCTAGACGTTATCAAACTGACGTCTCTTAAGCCAAAATCAAAGGCGCTAACGAGAGACCGCGAAAGCTTTAGTTTCAACTCTGAACGTGAAGCAACTCACCAGTGTAAGCTTTTTGATAATGATTTTTTTCACCCGCACTGTTATTTTTTCAAAACGGTAATTGAAAAATTGCGAAGAACAAAATTCATCTCACGTCCAAAGACTTATCTGCGATGGCACCTTCTTTATCCCAAGATGCATCGGTGTCACCCGGTGCATCGTGGGTAATAATAGAGTCAGCCCCGAGTTTGCCTTACAGGCAGCGACTTGTCTCCCAGCCTGGTTGTTTTCTCACTCGTCCGTAGTTAGTTGTTAAGACTTACTGGGGTTACATGTTGTTATAATTATCATAACAAACAAAACATAAAACAGCAACAAAGCGTATATAGAATTTTATTGGCATTTAAACCCAGAGCGTGGCTAGTTTTTTTTTTTTTGTTTTCTTGAAACTAACTGGCAAAGAAGACTTTAAAGTCTTGAGGGGGAAAATGGGGGCTAAATTAACCTATAACCACAGGATGCTCTTTGGTGTATCCGTTGGAGTATGAATGTGTGTGAATGAGATTCACAAGTTGTTTAAAGTTCTTTTGAGTGCTCAGTTAAGTAGAAAAGCCTGGACAATGAAGGGACGTAGTGTAATGCTGCCTGTGAGGCAAAACCCAGGGCATTCTGTCACAGTGCCCAGATTTCCGCCATTTCATTGGCTGTTTTCGTTACCTTTTCGTAATAGCATTATATGGATGCGTTCTGGAAGCCCTTAATCCCGCTGCTGTTCGGATTTTCCTGCAGGTTTTACACGGAGTTGTAAAATGTAAATTTTCTACCGGTGACATAACTAAATTACTGCTATGCTATAACCTCACTTTTTATTTTTACCACACGTTATTAATACATGTTCCGTCGCTGCTATCATCTCTATGCAATTAAACCAGAATGCAAATGACCCTTTATGCAAGTATGATTTATTATTCATAAAACATTTGTTACACATTAATGCCATTGCAATGAATTCTTCTAACTGTACCAAAACCTGTATACAATAGCAATCTGGGCCATTTAATATGATGTTTCATGTCAACCTCTAGTCTATATACACTACAAGTTTGTATAAACATTTTGAGTGTCTGTCTTCAACATAGCAACACAATTGTTGAAAAGAAGTTAAGTTCAGCTACAATGTGATTTAAGGTCATTTATTACAGTAGTTAAATTCTGAAACATCACCAAACACTTTGCTGTACAAGGAGGCCCTTATTAAATGTAACTACAAACAATTGTTCATCTTGGCACAGGCAAATGTTCCTCTTCTGATACAGCTTTCTTTTGGAAATGACACTGTACACAACACAGATGGTGAAACTGCAGTGATACAAAATGTATAAATCATAATTGTGCTCCAGACTTTAAACCAATGCTAATGGAGCTTTGTTTTGTTTTGTAATAGAATGGCAGCCAAGTCAGACACACATCTTCTGTACAAATGCATCATGAGATAAAATAACACAAAATCCAGCCATATAATATATTAATAATAAAAAAAAAAAGGTCCACATCGTCCCAAAATAGGAGGGCGGAGTCCATCACACTTAGTCCAAAAATTCAGGGTGAGGGATGGCAGGTAGGTTGGGGATGTTATGGGTTTCAATGGCCACTTCTAGGTCAGGGTTTCTCCTTTTGTCACCTACAATAAGATACATGTTTCAAGTAATGTGTATTGTTACCTCACAAAAAGACGAAGTCAAACAATGAAATAAAGGCATTTTACATCCAGCCCACGTACCCTTGCCTCAATGTATTCAATCCTCCTCTCCAGCGCTGTCAGCTTCTCGTTGAGGGTGGCCAAACGAGATCGACACGACATGTCTGATGGAGAATAAAAAAAAAACAAAAAAAAAAACTAAAACATTTATTGGTTACCACGACAAAGCATGACATTTTCATCAGTTTTTCCATCCTACCAAACACAAACAGCCGCTTAACAAAGATGCACTTTGGGTTAAAAAGGTTTAAAGGGCACGTCCACATACATATTGGCTGACGACACTAGCATTAGCGGTTACGGTAGCCTGCTAATGCTTTCCTGTCATCTGTCGAATCTGGTATATTAATAAATTAATTAAAACGACTCATTCCTAAAGGACAGATAGTTGGAGCAAAATGTAAGCCGATTCTTCTTCAAAATGTCACAATCCTTCTCCAAAACAAAAACAAGCTGAGAGCTAACAGCCGCGCTAACTGCTAGCTGGGAGTGGCCATTGAAAACATCAACATCAATGCTAACAGCTGGCTGAACTAGCTAACTTCAGCTAGTTTTCTACACAAATCTGCCCAATGAGTTTGTTAAAAACTTACCAAACGAGTTAAGAAAGTCGGCGATCTTCTTGATGCTGCTCGTAATTACTTCTATGTACTCTCGATTCGCCCAGTCTTGGTGAATCTCTCTTTGCACTGGATCTTCCTGGCCAGCCATGTTGGACGAGTTGCAGCTCAGCGTATTCCTCTGCCTTCACCCAGGAAGTACCGGAAAGTGTTGCGTCGATGTGAAAATATTATACGACACTTTTTTTTTTCCCCATGAAGATTTTATTTACCGAACATACATTATTTACATACATTTCTGAAGGATGTTTGCGTGTATTTTATAGAAATAGGCACAACACAAATTTTCTTTTGGCTGCTACCTTTAGGGGTCGCCTGATTCCATCTCACTCTATCCCTAACATCCTTCCCTTTGCATGTCCTCCTTCGCTTCATCCGTGAACCTCCTCTGAGGTTTTCTCCTCCTCCTGCCTGGCAGTTTCATATTCAACACCACTTGTTTGATGTATCCACTATGTGTCCTCTGAACACGTCAGTACTACCTCAGATTTGCTTATCTAACTTTGTCTCTACCCTGTTGAACCTGAGCTGTTCTCATGATGGTACTTATTTCTAATCCAGCTCAACACAAAATCTTAGCATCTTCGGGTCTGCCAGCTTCAGCTCAGTCTCATTTCTTTTTTGGAGTTGCACCACGTCCAAGCTGTACTAGGTCTTATTACCATCTTGTGGTGAGCACTTTCCTTTTACTTTTGTTGCTATTTTTCTGTCACAATTCATCCCTGACATTCATCACCACTCACTCCAACCTGCTTGCACACTCTTCTTCACCTCTATTGTGCACTGTCCATTATTTTGGATGGTTGAACCCAGGTATTTAAAGTCTTACACCCGTTTTCATCTCATTCTGCCTTGTTTCTACTTTTATTCCTCTTCTCTCCATTGCATACCTGTACCTGCTCCCTACAGAGCACAATACCCCATACGAACATTGCACTCCAGAGACTCCAGCCTGATATAAACTGTCTACCTGTCCATTACCATTGCAAACAAAGAAATGAGCACAACACAAGTATTGTAATAGCATTTATTTCTCCTTTTAAGTCAAGCAAGTGAAAATATTTGCAATAATGTTAAAGGCATTCACAATGGTAGTCAACCTTTTACATTTTCATCAGAAACCCCCCTCACAAAAACATTTCAAGGAGTGTCGTCATTGAGTTAAAAGGCTGAACAATCCAGTAGTGGATGTCCTATAAAATATCACAAACAAACCCAGGACTGCTATAACATTTTTGGAGTTTGAGATCTGGAAGTATGATAAATTATCCTAATATGTGCATTTGTTGACATATCTATCAGTTCATCTTTCTGAACTGTTATGTTTTAAAACACCCATAACATTTCCCAGCACACTTTATTTGATTCTCTTAAGTAGCTCTTTAATATCTGCCTCGATGTCACTTGTCAGGAAATTTCTGCTGTAGCGCTTGTAAGGTTCCCCATCGGGACCCACCAAGAACTTCTCAAAGTTCCAGGATACGTCATTCCTACTCACTGGACTCCAAATAATGAACTTTGGATCATTCATGAGAGCCAGGGCATCATCGCAGGGGAATGGAAGTTTTTCCTTCAGATGGACAAACAAGGGGTGGGCATCCTTTCCATTCACATCTACCTTCTCGAGGAGCTGGAACTTTGGTTCAAAGCCATTCCCTGGACGGACATACTTCAGAGATCTTAGGATTTCATCGTTCTTGCAGTTCTCCTGTTGCACCGAAACATAAACAAATGGATTAAATGGATTTAGACAAAAAATTGGCATTTCAATTAAACAAGCTAAATAAGAGGAATTGTAGTGTAACCTACATTTCATCTTGTGTACTTAGGTGCAGTTTAGAAGAAGGTGTATTTGTATTTGAGATTTATTCACTAATTTACACTTTGCACTGTATTTTTCTGGTTAATGACATTTAGCAGTAAAAAACAAAATTGTGCTTGTGACCCTGATAAATTTATCTGATAGATATGGTATTTGGATAGATTTATATTTACCATAAAACATCTGTGAAAATATAGGATATTAGACATTAATGTGCTGTATTATATATAAAATATCAATTCTGTTAACAGCATTGTCATACCAGGAGTTTATAAATATCCGTCAATGGCAGCTAAAATGTTGCTTTGACACTGATAATTTGCTAGTATTTTACAATCAGAATATTTTTAATAACACACTTCATGTAATATATAACTTTAAAAAAAATAAGACACTTCACATGTATTTGAACACATATGGCCTATTGTATTTTAACTAAACGATTCCTAAACTTAAAACAGTTTCATTTCAGACTGAAAACACACACGCATGCCTTTAAACTTGTTGTGTTACTAAAATATCGACTGATAGGCAAGTTCTTACATGTCAAGATTAAGGAAACTAGGCCTGGATTGGAGCGAGTCCAGAGTTTTGGTCACCTCAGAAACATTACTCTCTCGCTCAAGTAAAAAACCAAACACGGTTTGTACCTGATGTCCAAACTGATTGCAGGGCACACCCAAAACAACAAGACCCTCGGCGGAGTAGCGAGAATGAAGCTCGTTCATTTGAGTGTAGTCCCTGGTTGTCGTTCCTCAGAGAGACGCCACATTTTCAATAAGTACAACTTTGTCCTTCAGTGCAGAGAAACGGAGAGTTTCTCCAGACAACAGCTTAGCTGTCAGGTCGTAAAACCTTTTCAAATGGCCAGCCATTGTTAAAAAATCCAGATGATTTAAACTTCTGAAACCGTGAAGTCGGATTAAAAAGCTTTTCCTTATCGCGTCTCAAATTTGCTCAAAGTCCAGCCCTCGCTTCTATTATTAGGGCGGGACATGTAGCCTATCTAACACAACCCTCAGTGCAAATTATTGTTATTATTATTATTATTATTATTAGTAGTAGTAGTAGTAGTAGTAGTAGTAGTAGTATTTTATTATGGTTTTGCAGAAGAACTTACAGCATTTTATTTTGACTTATTATTGTAATATCTCTCTCTTTCGCTCTCTCTCTCTCTCTCTCTCTCTCTCTCTCTCTCTCTCATCTCTCTATATATGAACTCTCGCAGAGAGATCA
>VURO01000019.1:16960-46829 GCA_015108175.1 Pelvicachromis taeniatus | reverse complement strand
ATTCAACTTATTGCCAGCTATGCGTACCAAGCTCTTGCAATGGTTGTACAAGGATTGAATGGCCCGTAGCAACGGGCCAGACACCCCGTACTCCCGGAGCCCCCCCCACAGGACACCCCGAGGGACACAGTCGAATGCCTTCTCCAAGTCCACAAAACACATGTAGACTGGTTGGGCAAACTCCCATGCACCCTCAAGTATCCTCGAGAGGATAAAGAGCTGGTCCAGTGTTCCACGACCGGGATGAAAACCGCATTGTTCCTCCTGTATCCGAGGTTCGACTAACGGACGAACTCTCCTTTCAAGCACCCTGGCATAGACCTTCCCAGGGAGGCTGAGGAGTGTGATTCCCCTGTAGTTGGAACACACCCTCCGGTCCCCCTTCTTAAAGATGGGAACCACCACCCCGGTCTGCCAATCCAGAGGTACTGCCCCTGATCTCCACGCAACAAATATAAATAAATAAAATAAATCGCAGTTTCTAATTCGTTTTGGCAGAAAAAAACTCTCAGGTTTGCAAAGTTGCATCTGAACAAACCACAGGACTTCTGGAACAATCTCTTTTGCACAGAAGAGACCAAAGTTTAGATGGCTGGCTGTAATGCAAAACGCCTTTTTTGACAAAAACCAAACGCCTCTTGCTAACTGTGAAGAACGGTGGCGGAGGGGCAATGATTTGGGCTTGTTTCAGAGCCACACACCTGGGTGTTGTGCACTTGTTGGATCAACTATGTAACTCTAAGCTTTATGCTGCTGCACCCCGAACTAGGTTGAAGACATGAGTATGCAATTTTCTACAGTCCTGATGTGACGATATTTTCTGAGTGGCGACACCTAGTGTTCCGGAGAATACTGCAGCAGCTACTTGTGTCTTAATGATGAGCATAAATTGAAGTGGCTATGTAATGCCAATTACAGCAACATAAGCTACTACCAATCCAGCAGGTGTAGTGGGGCCTTGAAACCAAAATTAGACCATGCAACACATCAACGATCCCAAACAGAGCGAGAAATCCACAACAGAATGGCTGAAAAACAAAAAAAAGTAAAGGCGTTGGAGTGGTCCAGCAAAAGGACAGAGCTCTGAAGCGAAACTGAAACTCAAGCATAGTTTTAAAGAAAAACTGGACCAAGATTTATCCACAACAATGTGAGAGCCTGTCAGAAAGCAATTGCTTCAAGTTGTTGCTGCTAAAGATGTTTCTACAGGCTACTTAATCACAGGCTGTGCTTAGTGTTCATACTGCACACTGCTGCAACTGTTAAGTGAAGACATAGCAGGCGATAACACAACTCGATGAAGGTCTGTGAAAACATTCTTTTCAACATGGCTGTAAGACATCTTAAAGGTGTAATAGGCATACAATAAAAAAGCAAAAGAAAATGGAGAGCCAATAGACTTACCCGAGAAGTTCATGTGTGCTAAAAATGAGTAGATGACAACTTTTGCTTTCATGCAGGGTCATAACCCAGTTTTCCCAGTTGAAAGTTCTTTACTTAATCATTTAAGAAATTAGTCTTTTGGGGTATTTTTAAGTGTCTACACATGTGTGGGAGCTGAGTTCCCTTTCAGATCACAGCAAAACACCTGTTGCCTACGTCAGGGACATGCTAATAAAAACCAACTGAAACAATCCATTTTAAAGTGCAACTTCACTTCAGAAAAACAAGTTGGGTTTTTCCCCCCCCCCCAACTATTTGGCATCAAGCGTCAGAGAGCGTAATCTAATAAACAGCTATTAAGAGGAATTAAAAAAACCCGATGATCCAAATCTCATCCATCTGATAAAACTTCATTTAATAGGCGCCGCGCAAAGCATATGCAACTGTGGCATATGGGTTTTAACTGTTCCTCCACATGCAGAGACAGAAATCCTGTGACGTCCCTGCTGAATATAAATGTTCCATAACTGGTTGAGTCGCTGCCATGTCTGCATTAAGTCATTAAGGGATTTGTGGCTTTATACATTAACTCATTTGATATTTGGGAACGATATCTCACTGTTTGGAAACAGATGACGGATTTACAACACAAATCCCCAGTTAGCGCACGGCTGGTCCACACATCCAGGTTTCTATTACAAATGCTGTTCGCAGTAATATCGCATTTCTATGCTTCTCTGGGGCAAAACTGAAACCAATGAATAGCCTCAAAATTTGCATATTAACTACGGTTAAACATTAAATGATCTTCTTAATATATACTTACATTAGAATATCCATCACAAGTTCAGCCAAGTAGGGATGCAAAAATTGGCAGCAGGTACTTTCCAAGACATTACCTATCAGATGAAAGCTAGAAACTGAAACCCGGTTTCTGTGTGTTTTATTCCGCACATGCTGAGGGTTTGGAATAATAGAAGCCGGGGCTGTGTGTTTCATGATGCCCTCCAAAACCATATCTCTGTTTCCTTTTTCCAGCCAACAGAAATTTACATGAATTTTCCATCTGACAGGCGGAAGAAGAGTTGGAAGAGGACTAGACATTGAGCACCTGCCAGCAAACTAATCGGCCTATGACCGATTTGGCCTCAAGGCCTGTCCTGCCTGACCCAACCTATTCGAGCACAAACACCCTGCAGTGCGGCGGGGAGCACAGGCCGAGCGGCCGTGTTTTAAAACCACGGGAAGACCGGCTCGCAACTTTTCTGCCTGTGTTTGAGAATGGGAGAATTAGATTTGGCTTTCAACAAAACAGCTGAAGTGTCTTGTTTCACTCAGATGGAAAAACTATGGTGTCGACAGGAAACCACTGAATTTCATCACATTCAAATCTTATTATAGAAAGTTTGTAATACCTCAGGATCTAATTTCCTTGTTATGTACAAGTCCAATGAGATTGAAATTGCGGAACAAATGGAAAAAAGAGATCACCCAAGGGATTTTCAGGAAACGTAGGTGCACTTTCAACCTCGGATGAATAATCACAGTCAAGAAATGAACAATGCCTCTCATTTCCAATGCTTATATCCTAGTTATGCGCCTTTATAGAATTACAGGTTAAAGCTGCAGTCTTAAATGTAATTTGTTTGGGACTATTCCACTAAATATGCACTCTCTTGCTTTTGCATATGAACTAACAGTAGCAAAGGAAAGGGAAACTGTTATCTAATTACCTGTTATATCAGGTTTAAGATTTCCTTTCCGAATGCACAGTGTCAGGCCCAGTTCTATGAGGGTGCAAAGGCACCGATTACACCCTCGGTTTAATATATTAGAACCTCTGCTGAAATATGAATAACAAAGACATGCCATTGATTATTCCAAGGACATGGTCTTTTGTGAAGTGTATCATAAAGTAATTGCAATATAATAAGCAAGAGGCAACCTCTGGAAATGAAAATTTAGGCCAATGCAGTAGAGGCAAAAAACTGCAGTTCCTCTATTGACCACAAGGTGACAAACGGGAATCACTCTCCATAGACTCCTATGTTAAAGTTGCCATCTTTACACCATTTAAAAGCATATTTATATCCTGGTATTAAATACAGTTTTGACTTCTATATAAATTTTCACCTTTCACGATAACTCTTAGTTCTTTATAACTCAACCTCCACGTCCTGCTGTCCCACTTCCACTCTCTATGTGCTGTTGGTTCCATTTGGAGCATTTCAAGTGGCTGACTAATATTATGGCTTGCTTTTTTATACAGCACATCCTGGTTCCTTTGTGCTTAATTTTTGGTCAGTGAAATTCTGATATTTCATTAAACTGTAGAGGCGCAATGCAATGTTACTACTAGACAACTTAGCATTGCGCCTCTACAGTTTGAATGCAGCGTGCTAACCAAGCTTGGTAGCATTAGCTAATAAATTAGCATTCCGCTATGTCATCAATATAAGCTAATTTCTAGCTACAAAACAAACAAAAGACAAAACAATATGGCGGCTTCCAAAATGCTAACCTGGCGCTTGACGTCATGGTGGCTGTTTGTGTTTATGGCAACAGCTCTGCTTTGTGGTTGCAATGCAATGTTTTACACCCAGATGTATTTTTATTACTTTGGCAGAAAAGAAGAAAAAGTAAGAGTTTCAGAGAAAGGGATCGGTAATAAAAACAGAGGGAGGAAGTTGACAGAAAAATCAACAGTGGAAGATGAAGAGACAACGAAAGAAAAAACCTCTGGAAACTTCTGGAAAGCAGAGAAACTAAAAGGGATGCTAAGAAAGTGCACATATGAAACCACAGGTTTAACCTTCAAATATATATTTAATAAAAAAACATTTTTTTTTAAAGTTATTGTTATATTTTGAAGCTTACACAGGTGAACATAAAGTTCTGTGTATTTGCATTTTTAATCTAGATAAAAGCAGCTGTAGATGGCTATAAACTGGGTGATAATCTGTTTTTGGCAGGCGGTGATCACTTTTAGGTGTCTGCCCTTTTATACCGCAAGAATTTCACAGGCACCTTGAGTGATTTTAGGTTTGGAAACTGGGCCTGTAGGATGTAGCCACAGATCCGAGGCAAACCCTTTATACTGCAGCAGGGGGGTAGGGGGGAAAAAGCACGGCAGATTCCCTTGACTTTACTTGTCTCACTCTTTCTGCAGCTGCTGAGTCAACATTCAAATATTTGCAATATCGGTGGTCGGAAAACCACAAACAGCAGGTGGGAGAGATTGAAAGAAAATCAGTTCATGCCTATCTGTCTGCCTGACACAGCAGAGCCAAGTCTGAATCAAATTTCATTTGTCTGCTTTCTGGGCCACATGTTTCCAAGCCAATGACCTATCACCTTGTTGCTGTAATCCTTCAACAATGATGCTGCGATCTGGCGCTTCCTCAATCCTACAGTCCACTGCTGAACAGCAGCTGCATGGGTTTATCTTTATGTAGAAAAAAAAATGTTACACAGACTCTGCAAACTCACATCTTCTCTTCTTTTAGCTTTTCTCACAGCTGTTGTAGCTTAAAGATAAATAAATAAATAAATAAATAAATAAATAAATAAATAAATAAATAACAGTATTATGAAATAAAAAATATCACTCAAATTGATTTGGCTCATATTCTAATGTGTTCATTTTATTTACCTGGATGTTATTTAATACAACTTAACATGTATTAGGTTTAATATAGCAGTAACTGTGTCTACTGTAGGTCCCCGCTTTCATACTAGTCTACTAGCAGTATCAGCTATTTAATAACCGCACTGTTATTTTTATTTCACTATTAACTAACCTAGTTAGCCATTACTAGTAAAAGTTTCAGCTATTTATAAAGTATTTTGAACTATTTTGATCTCAACTTCACTCAACTACTTACAAGCCGGCAAAACATCTCTTAGAATGCAGAAACATGACTCCTCCCACTTCCCTTCTCGCTGGGTGTGAGTGGAGCCCCCTGGTGGTCCGCCACACTTCGAAAATATTAATATAATTATTTTAAAATCAGCCGTCAATCCTTAGTTTTAATCTACTTGAGTTAAGCTTTCATTACTAGCCCCACTTTTAGCTAGTTAGCCACTAACTAGCTAACAGTTTCAAACATTTACCCATTATTGCTGTCCATTTTGTAATAGACAATCATAACCACTTAGCCTTACTTTGACCTAAATTTATTTAGTTACAGCTTTTAATTATGTTTTTAACACTTTAAAGTCATACAACATATATTATTTTTCACTTAGATATTTTAACCTTGTAACCTAACAGTTTTAATCATTGTATTACTAGCCTTAGCTAACAAGTTAAAGATTTATCCAGTACGCTCGACTTATTTTAACCACAGAACTTTACTTTTAGCTCATTTAACCATTTAGCCAATAGATTTAGATTTGTTTGACCAGTCATTACTTTATTTTGCACCTAGTATTCAGCGTTACAACTGACTACATTTGCAGTTTTTTTCATATTAGTTGACCTGCTCGGTAATCCTTGACAACAAAAGTGTCAATTTTAGTGCCTAAAATAATCTAACGTAAAAATGTGATACAGTCTACATGACCATATCATAAATGCATATTCAAGGAAAGCAACTTGTGTTCACAATTTATGTGCAAAACCACATTTTAAGTGACCACATCCCACAAATACATGCACGCGCGCACACACACACACACTTCCCAGCAACCATCTAGCTAAACCCCTCAATCCATGATGTAATCTCTAAGTGTGTTCAGTAATTACAAGGTCTCGGGTGCTTGGAGCCACCTCAGCCTTATGTAACTTAAGATTCACGTGCCGTCAATTCAACGAGCGAGATTACAATATGCTTGTTCTAAAGCCTGCCGTGGGACAGCTAGATGATGAAGAAAACTAAAAACATGTATCAACTCTCATTATAAGAGAAATCAAAAGAAACTTTGAGATTGTTTGGCTAGGGATGCAAAATGGCACAGTGAGAAAACTCTAAAACAATATGCATCTATGTCAAGCACATATTTAAGCTATAGTTGTGTAGGCAGTTTCGATGTTAACTCATAATTATAACAGCTATAGTGAGAATTTGATCGCTGCTTTGATCGCCGTCTTTTCTTTAAAACATTTCACTGGATTAGATGTACAGATAATAGTCACCTCTGCATAAGCAGGATCAACACAGAGCTGACTTTGGCATACAAAACAGACATAAACTTTATTCGCAGTGCACTTAACGCTCATATGCTTCAGAAAAAAAAACACATAGTGACGAGATGCCATCAAAAGCTCGAAGATTGAAAATGGGTCCTGAAAAATCGCAGGAGTATTCATTAAAAATCAGTGGCCCTGAGCCAGAGGCCCATAGCTGGCTTCAGTACCAGCCACAATCTCTATGAAAACCTCCCCCGGAGCTCCATCAACAAAGCCTTCACTGAAGAGCTTTAACACGCTGGAGGCTGAAAAAGGATTACTTCAAATCAAAGAACAACAAAAGCATGTACGGAACAAGCGGCGTCTAGGGGCGCCAGAACTTACTGGAAAGCTGCTAACATTCCCAGTTCATCGTCATCATCACACGGCTCCATCCTGTCAGCTGGACAGATGAAGGAAAGATCGGGTGGAGTGAGCGGAATGGATGCCCCAGCCCCACCACCACCACCAACAATAACAACAGGCTCAGAAAAAAAGAGCTCCTATCTCACTCCCTGGGTCCAAGTCCTCCTCTAAAAAAATCTACTTCCTCTGAATCTCTTTAGAAAAAAAATCCCCAAACTCAATTTTCTGTGTGTGTGTGTTTGCATATGTGTATATCTTAGTGTGTTCCTGTGTTTTTTCCCCTCATTCCTAGCTTGGTGCCAAATGTTCCAGCTTAGTGCTGCTGTGCAGCACCGCTGGTGATGGATTTAGCCAGGGCATCTGGGCCAGGGATAAACTCCATTCACACACACACACAAATGCACGGACACCCGCGCACACATCGCATGCACATGAGCGTCATGCGGCATAGCAGCGGACAATGTTGAGACCCCCCGCTCACAAAACCTCAACATTAAGATCAAAAGATGTGAGCTATACAGTAAAGACACACACACACAGACCCACACACTACTTTTGTGTGCGCAGAGCATCCGCACCGAGCGGCTGGATCAATGCATGAACAGATGTGTGCCAACTTGAGAGCTGCCACTAAGCACAGACATCAGCAGCTGTACTTACACATGTGCATGTGTGTGTATCTGTTAAACCCCGCTGCTCCTGGGGAAAGATGAGTGTGACATATAGTAGGCACCTCACTACATTTATGTGTTCGTGTGAGAATCAGTGGCTATGATACAATCCTCTGTGGTCAGAGCAGACGGAGGTCGGCTGTGCCTGTGGGCATGCAGCAGACAGTGTGCGATTAACACAACAATGATGTATACAATAAGAGAAGGACAGAACATAATAGCAACCTCGTCCTTGCTGACTCGCTAGAGAGAAGCAGGGCCTGACGATGATAAAACCTGATCATGTAAAGCGAGAAACAAGATTATTTCGGGGGAACCATCATGTGCTGTATCTTCTTTTTCTCTCTGAGGTGGATGGTTTGAAAGCACTTGTGAAGTTAACATGAGCTGGTCTACAGCATGTGTGTGTGTGTGAGTCTCTGATGTTGTTTTATAATTACAGGGCAATCCATCATTTTACACTTTCTTTTTCTAATACTCACATATCTCAGTGATTAAGTGTGCAGCTAAACTTCTTTATACTGATAGAAATGGGAGTGTCACTGGAGGCCCACTTAAATTAAAGGTGTATTTAGTCCGCAGCTGAGTGAGTTTGACATCCCAGCTGCGGATCTGCAGATAACCCTCCAATCAGAAACACTGATTGACCAAGATTTACAATACAGACTTAATTTTTTATTCAGTAAGATTGGAAATAAGTAATTGAGCTCCTAAACTCAATCTGAATATGCTCAGAGTTTAAAAGACAATTACATTTTCTCATAGACTTTTATAGGACAGGAAGTCATTTTGCAACCAGAGCTATCACCATCTGGTGGTCTTCAGATGGAATGCAGGTTTAAGGCACTGATGCACTTTTTTTTAAACTACGTCCATGTCTTATGGTGTCTATGATGCTGGTGCCCTGTGAGCTGAAAAGCATTATACCAGTCCATTCAAATTTCTGAGATGTTGTACTTTGTAGGCTATGTCATAGACTACAATTTAGGTTGGCAGCTTCCAGTTTATTTAAATATAAGTTATTCAATATATAGCATTATTGCAGAATAATAACAAATAAATTGTGAACAAGTCCTTTCTGTAAGGTTGCTAAAACTGCCATCATAATGTAGAATGATGTAGTGGTCCCATTGAATGGAAAACTGGAGTTTGAAACCATCATTGGACCACTGTTTGGCATTATTAAGGTCATTTTGCATGTCATTGTTTCATTAAGTCAAGACAAAAAAGCAAAGGAAAGAAAAAATTGGTTAAAATTGGAAAAATAATTATGATTACCTGTATGCGATGCCAACTGGTAACATATTTCTCTTTGCAATGCAACACTTAATAAACCTTGAGTATCCTTTCCGTGTCCGTAACTCCGCTTCTATCAGAGTCATATAAATTTCATCATTGGACATCGGTTATATTACAATGCAATGACTACACATGAGCCCCAGGCGACAGACTTCAAAAAAGTATACAGGAATAACTACCCGGCCATCGTGTCTCCAACTGTCCGTGGATTTAAAGAGGACAATCAAGGCACAAGTTGCTCCACGACTTTGCCACAGTGCTACCTTTGTGCATCCTATCCCACTGGTAAACAGTACTGGTTTTTCAAAAAGACACAGGCTCCAAGAGAAACAACTGGTGGCATCATTTATCACAACCTGTTATGACATACCTGTTAGATATGATGACAAGCACTACCTTGATAACCTAAGTAATAAATAGGAACTACAGTCTTCTACTGTATTACCTCTAACAGCCCCAGTCTGATAATCCTGTAGATTTATAAATGCGTGTCGTGATGTCCTCTGCAGTCACATTTTGTGGCTGAGTAAATCATTCGTTTGACAGATGAATTTGGCTTCTGTACCCTCCAACATCAGTTCCTGTGTATCGCAAAATGCAAACAACTGTTAAACAAGTTGGCAGTGACAGAAAATCATCAATATGTCATTATCAAAGGACAATGAAGTCAGCTTAAGCTGCTTTTTAAGGATGTGGCGGGACAGTTTTGGCACTGTGACGACTGTTCTGCACATTATTCCAAGATATGATGCAGTCTCTGCACATTCCAGTCCAGTGAAGACCAGCTCCGTTTGCTGCCTCTTGAGATGCCACCTGCTCCTGTCTATTGGCCAAGAATATCTATAGCCAACACTACAGGGATGTGACTACTGATTTGTATGCAGCCATGACCCTGTTTGTCTAATTTTATACCTAACATAAATATCTGCTGATGCAGTATATTGTGTTGATATGAAATCAAGGTATCAGCCAGCTAGCATTTTTCACTACAGCTATGACAGGATCTTTAGTAAATGAAAGTAACCCTGAACACAAACACATATAGGTGTGTATGTATGTACAAATTATATTGGAAGCATCTCCTGGCCGAAAGACCTCAGCCTTGTCCATCTGGAGGCTTTGTAGACTTTATGTAACCCTGCCTGTTTACTGAGAAAAGCGTCCCCTGAGTAAAGGCACTTTACTTTTTTTTTATCCACTCACTGTCATGAGCTCTGTTTTATGCAATATTATGTGAATTGTCAAGGGAGAGCAGATAATGGGGGAAGGTAGCGCAGCGGGAGACGCGAAGAGGGAAAAATTAGGGGAAGAAGGAAGGAAGAAGGGGGTTGGGAGGGGAAGTGAAGGAGGAGCGATTCAGACTCATAAAGCAAATTACAGGATGAGTGATCTTATTTCATCTTAAAGGGGGTAATAATTGGAAAAAATACAATAATGACAATCCTAATTCAGAATCAAAACTAATAACTTGTCATATTACATATCTGAAAACTACATGATTGGTATTTATCTTGTGTGTTATAGCAAAGAAGAAAAGAAATCAAATTTTGACATAACTCTCAAATTTGTATTCGACTCACATCCAGCCGTGCTTACAAATTCGTCTAGTGAGGGCACTAAATCAAAGGTCACAATTTTAAACTCCAATGTTATGCACTGTTGGAGTGATTTGGACATCTCAGCGCTGTGATCTTGTGTTCAAAAAGTACCTACCAGCCAGATGGAGACGGGGCGCAGTTGAATTTTAAATCGGCCTTGCATCTTTCGACTGTTTTATTTAGTCCGTCTCATTAGATGTTTCCTTTGTATTGTGGCAGGACTCAATCTGATCAATCCCATATTTGAAAACCCGCTTTGATTTAAATCCATCAGTCCTTGCCACAGCCCGATTAAAGGAGGAAATTAAAACTTGCAAAAAAAGTGAATCACTAGAGTAAATTTATAATGCGTCTCTGTATTACATTAGCCTGATTTCCCATTTTCTCTCTTCACATTTCCTTTGTATTAAGTCTGGACCGCAGTCTGTTCCCTTTACTGTTTACATTTTGGATTCACTCAAAATGGCACGGCAACCATAGCCAACTTGTTATGGGGAAAAAGAAGCCTTTAAAGCAAGAGTTCACAAAAAAAAGTCACATTCACACACGAGTCCTCTGGCATACAGTGATATTTATCCATCAAGATTGTTTTGGTGTCAGTTCCTCAGTTTTAGATATATCGCCCACAGAAATGTCAGCGTTGTCGTAAATATAACGGAACCAGATGGTACTTCGGTTGTGACGCTCAAAGCAACAAAAAGAAAATGACATTTGAAAATCTCAGCAAAGCCGCAAACCTCGTTGAGGGCAGTTTCACATAAGAACTGTATTTTCTTTCCTCTTACTACATTAAAAATGAGCGACTCAACATGATGATCCATGCCAGGAATGTTTGTATGAACTGTTTGGACATATTTTCTTTTGTTCTTTGCTTAGATTTTGTATTGGTTAAAATATGTTGTGTTAGATGGGTAGGTACATTAAACTAAACCGTCAGTCAGAGTCAACATCCACTTTATGAGGTACACCAGTACAACTGCTTAATAACACAAATATTTAACCAGCCGATCACATGGCAGCAACTCTCTGCACCTTGTCTTGTAAACGTGGGCAAGTCAACTGGCTGAAGTTCAAACTGAGCGTCAGAATGGGAAAGAAAGGTAAGTTAGATTTGAACATGGCGTGGTTGCTGGTGCCAGACAGGCTGGTCTGAGTATTTCAGCAACTGCTTTACACATTCGATTAACACAGTTGTCTATAGGGTTTACAGAGATTGGGGCCATAAAAAGAGAAAATATCCAGCGAGCTGCAGTTCTCTGGGCAGAAATGTCTTGTTGATGTCAGAGGAGAATAGCCAGACTGCTTCAAGCTGACAGGAAGACAACAACAACTCGAATAACCCCTCATTACACCCAAGTTATGCAGAAGAGCATCTATGAATGCACAACACGTTGAACCCTGAAGCAGATCACCACAACAGGTGCCACACCTGCCAGCTAAGAACAGGAAACTGAAGGCAGAGGATTAGAAAATTCATACACGGTCTGATGCGTCTTGATTTCTGCTGTGACATTTGGATGGTGGCGTTAGAATTTGGTGTAGACAACATGAATCCATGTATTAACAGGTGGCTGGTGGTTCACGGTATGGGGGATCTTGGCACACTTTAGGCTCCTTAGTATGAATGAACAATGAGCATTGTTCAAGCACCACAACCTACTTGTTGTTTTCCATGTCCATCCTTTTATGACCAAACTCTACCCATTGTCTGATGGCTGCAGCCAACAAATCTGCAGAAACGGTGTAATGCTATAATATCAGTATAGCCCAAAGTCTGATGAATGTTTCCAGCGCTTTGGTGAATCTATGCCTCAAACAATTAGCTAGCATTCTTTGTGGCATAGATTCACCAAAGCGCTGGAAACATTAGGATTAGGAGACAGTCAGGCAGAAAGCTAATTGCTGTGAAGGGAAAACATGGTACACAATCCAGTACCAATACTGTGTTCCTAATGGAGGTGGCAGGTGAGTGTAAATCCACTGGTTCTATAAAAACACTGGGTTAGGGTTCTATGGGCAGCTAGAGGATTATCAGTTTGTTTTTGAATTGCATTGGGACAGGCATTATTATACTACTGACCTGCTAGTAGGTCTCCTTACTACCACATTAAGTGCTTAATTATCCATTCACTTGGCATTGTTTACATGAAACATGCCTATATGTGATAAAAAATAGGGAAATATGAACGTATGCAATATAAGCCTGCCACCATCCTACAAACCAAAGCACAGCCTCACAGTAAAGTCAGACTCGCATTTTATGTCAAAAAACCACAGAGCTTGAAAGGAGTAGAAAATGCAGTTGCTACAGTAAGATAAGGAGGAGGGCTCCAATCAGAGTGTCTCCACCCAACTGTGAAAATGTCTGTCTGCCACACACTGCGCTTGCCTGGAGAGATAGAAACAACTTTCTTCAAAATTCTCCAGAAGCATTTAAAGCTTCTGCTCGGATGAAATGAGGTGCAAAGTGCATGGGGACACAGAAACACACTGCGATATTTGAATATCTGTGCTGTGCCATACGTGGCTAAAATAGAAATACTTTACCCATCACAAGCGCCGCAGGTTCACTTCATTCCTCCGCTTAAAATATATAGACACAAAAGGATGAAATGGAACTAAACACTGTATCATATCTTACCTCATGGCTTAATGTGCCATCCTTTTGCAGCTTTCTGCCCGACTGTCTCCTAATCCTCGGGCTGCCACCCAGCACAGGGGCAGGCTCCAGCAAAAACAATAACCTGAACTGCAGCAAAATTACTTTATGTTCAGGGTCAGTGGGGGTGGGGTGGAAAAGAAAAACAAGATGTTCAAAGTTGAGGAGCAGATGGGATGCAAGGAAGTGGAGGAGAAAAGTGAGCTGAGAAGAAACAGACGTGATTAGGATTGGAGGAAGCTGGGAGTCGAGGGCAGAGGATCCAGAAGAGTGCTGATGGGGTCAGGTGATTCAACGGCAAGTGGAAAATCTCTTTATCTGCTTTCTTTCCTTACATCTCTGAAGCTCTCTCCGTCTCTGCTATGATTATCATCAGACTGCCTCTCTTTTTTTCCCCCCTCACTCACCCTCTCTCTCTCTTGCTCTCGCTAAACATCTGGGGATGTGATTATTACTTTTGCTTTGCTCACAAAAACATATCAGAACGAGGACAAAGACATTAACACAGAAACAGTTGCTTATGTTTAGGAAAAGGTAACCATAGTGTTATATTTACTCTCATGTGGGTAATAATGTGAATTAGAAAGGATCACTTTAAATGTTTGAGCAATTGTCATTTCTGTCAGTGTCATTACTTCCTCCCCTCAACCCCAACCGGTCACGACAGATGGCCGCCCCTCCCTGAGCCTGGTTCTGCTGGAAGTTTCTTCCTGTTAAAAGGGAGTTTTTCCTTCCCACTGTCACCAAAGCTCTTGGGGTTATTTGATCGCTGGGGTTTTGTCTGTATTATTATAGGATCTTCACTTTACAATAAAAAAGTGTCTTGGTGCAACTACTGTTGTAATTGTAAAAACTTATAAATAAAACTGAATTGAATCTAATTGTCAGGCATTTTTGCGGAAACTTTTAAAATGCTAAAATACGACTGATTCGATGTGAATAAGTAGCTTTGCCTAAAGGAATGACTGCTGTTGAGCTGGTGAGAAGAGGCAAATAGCTTGGTTTGGCAAAAAGATTGATCTTTCTTCAGCAATATTTTAAAAAAAGATTAAAAGAAGGGGTTAAACTATGGCAAGAGGAAAAGACTTGGAGTAGAACTGTAGACATTGGACTAACAATGCAAAGATTTAAAACTACAGCGACACATTAACACAGCTCAGTAACATATCTTAGCAATTTCTTAAACGTTTTGCAACACAACAACGCAAAGACTCATGGGAATTTAATGTTCATATTTAAATAGCAGACTTAGCAGTGCTATTACTGGGTCTTCTTTTCCTTGACACCAACTGTGAAATGTGTGGATATGTCTACTCTTCTCTTCCTCCTAAGAGTCGACATTTTATCACATTTTCATGAGAAACAGGGATCACGGGAGCTAGTTGGACCACCTCCCGGGACCAGATTAAACGTGCATATCTAACCTTACTGCACAAGGAGATTACTTCTGACTGGATCACTTCCAAATTCATCCCACCTTTCTACACAACTTAATTAATTCTGATTGGATTTCATCTCTCCAGAATATTTTCATCACAAGTATTAAAGTAGTATTAAAGATACTATGCAAATCAAGTCTTGTGATTTGTTCAGATACAACTTTACAAACCTAATCCATGCTACCATGTTCTTTTAGAGGGAAAAGACTTTCATCCAAACAAGCGATACTTGTTTACTTTTTTCTAATTGTGCTGTGATTAACAACATGATAACTGAACCCTGTCGAGTCTCAGATATAGCTCTTGGTTTTTTTTGCAATTTTTCTGAGTTTTGCACAGTCTGTCCTTGAGGTGAATCAGCTTGGATGGAAGATTTTGGCATTGTGTTATTAAACCTGAATGCTCCGGACCAACACACTCCCAAAACCTCTGTTTTTACCAAACTTGCTGAAGGGGAATTAAATGCATTTGATCATCAGCAGCTTGCTGATACTTACCTCTTAATTCCTGTGGATTCAAGTAATGTTCCATCTTTCATATCTATATTGAATGCCATCTCAGTGAAGGCTGGAAAATCATAAGTGGGCTCTTTTCTAGCAGGCGTTGTAGCTTCTTAGGAGACTCACACACTAATTAGCAGGAATTCACAACCATTCTGTCTGAATGATCTGAGTTCATAAATACTTTTTGTTCAGTCAATGTCCATCCATCCATCCATTCTCAACCGCTTATCCTTTTCAGGGTCGCGGGGGGCGCTGGAGCCTATCCCAGCTGTCTTGGGGCGAGAGGCAGGGTACACCCTGGACAGGTCGCCAGTCTGTCGCAGGGCTAACACACATAGACAGACATAAAAATGCCATCAGGTCATTTCCATAGGAGTGAAGTGGGCTGACAATGCCTTGTACCATATCTAAACACAATCAACTGTTGCCTTAACAATTACAAGGACAAGAGGTAGAAGATTAAGCTGTGTGAGGGGTTACTCAGCGTGCCGTCATCACGACTAATGCGATTAACAATCAACCCATCTGGAGCGCAGACTGACTCAACATCCCTGAAATGTCTCTGTCAACGCATTTCGGGCAGTTTGTCCAATCTGCGCTCCAGATGGGTTAAGTGCGTTAAAAAGTTAAATTTTTAATCGCGTTAATTGAGATGACAGCATTGACGCGTTTAGCCGCGGTAATGCCAAATGAACGCATTAACATTCACACACACACACACACACACACACACACACATATATATATATATATATACACACACCGTATATCTTCCATTAATAGCCTGTCTCTTTTAAACGCCGGTTTCTAATAAATGCCGGTTTGAAAACATGTTATGACAAATAGACGCCGGTCTCCAATAGTAGCCGTGCGACCTTCGACCTGGAAGTCCCTCTGCGCTGTCTTCTTCTTTTTAAATTTTATTGGCGGTTGGCAAACAACTGAAGGGTGCATTACCGCCACCAACTGTATGGAGTGTGACTGGAACGTCGCTCAAAAAAAACCCTTCCGTGCTGTCATCGGTCCTCCCGCGTCTCATCACTCGGCCAGCTGTTTCCAATCAGCCGTCATCTACGACCAGCGGCATTTAAGCTGGATGCAGCGACCATCGAAGTGGGATTATTACACTGAACTGGAACTGTTGGCTAGCGAACCTGCTAACTGTGATTTTCTGGTCTTTTACTTTCTCTCCTGGAGAGTCGGGCGGAGAGAAGTTTCACTTGGCTACCACAGACAAGGAGACACAATTGGGAACTGCATTATTTGTGAACTGTTGGAATACGTTTTGGAGCACTAAGTAAACGCACTGTCTTTTCACCTCAGTCTAAAAACTGCGCCTGGGTCCTCTTTCCCTCTCACTTCCACGACAATTCCGTCTGAGAAGGGAATAAGAGCCGGTCTCCAACAACCGCCGGTCTCTTTTAAACACCGGGCCGGTCAGATAATTTTTTGAATAAACACCGGGGCTACTAAAGGAAGATATATGGTATATCATATCAGGATTCTCTCGCTACCATGATAATTGGTGTGAAATGTCTTCATTCTCTCATAGTGTTGTATATTCTGGCCAAAGAAGTTCAGCCTTTGTCTCATCCATCCATTCATTGTCCCAGAGGTGATACCAAATGTAACATTTGTCAACCTTTATAATGTTCTTCCTGTTTTGCTTCTCTCTTGGGTTCTTTTTTTTTTTTTAACCTCTTTCCAAATTGGACTGTGTCCTGTTGTCTTGATATTAGCAGAACACCCACTTACTGTCTGTGTATGCACCTATAAGCATCTGTTTCTTTAGAAATAATTTGCAGCTTTTCCAGCTTTGTGCCATTCTGCAATGCTTCTTTACAACCCAAACTTCCAATCTCATTAATTCCAACCTTTTTCTCCACATAGCTCCTGGGATGGTCATTGTTTGTCAGGCATTTATAAACTCATTTTCTGGAATGTGTGTATACTATTAGTTTAATCAGATTACATTTTTTTTCTATAAATGCAAGTAATCAATGAATAAAATGGTAATTCCAGAGGGCTGTCTTACTATATGCTCAAGAGCTTCAGGGCATTTCAAAGAGCTGCTGTTGTCAACAAGATTTACAGTCCAATTTGTATTTCTTCCCACCTGACTGTGAAAAATATAAAGTCAAGTAGACATTTGCCATTCCTGCTCAGCTACTCGATTTGAAAGATGAAAAACAAGCTGCTGACAAAGACAGCAAAAGCGTGAATGCATTTACATTCCTCAGCTGGCTCAGAAACACTCCTCAGCCAAAGTTTAATCAGTCTTCATGCAAAGATACTGAAAACTCTGCAGGGAGTTTGGGGTGATTTAAACACGGTGAGAGTGTCAGCCAGTGAGTAAGTTCAGACATTTGTCTGCATGTGGAAGGCTAATTATATATATACCAGGGCATGGCAGAGTGATGGAGAGTGAAAAGAAGGAAGTGAAACAAGAAAGGAATAAGAAAAGTAACACTTGATGAACAACACCCTGGCTTCTCTTACTTGCCAGAGACTCTCAGTAGAATTCAAGTAGAAGAGGTGATTTATGGTTTCCATCCAAAGTAATGCAGGGTTTGTTTTATCTGCTCTCACAGTCCTGCTACTGGGAATCAGACTCCCATTATAGAACCACTCGTGATTAAAGCCAGATGAAACAGATCATGATTGCCACTGTGGGCTGAAAGTGAAGACTCTCACGCACACACAGTCACACACACTTGTGACCGTGTGCTATTGGTGGTGATCTCAGCGTCTTCTCTCCTACGTTGTTACTGTTATTTGACCTTAGCAAAGAAAACGGCTTCTTTTTTTTTAACACTCAATCAACTGGTGCGATGGTTTTATGAAAATGTCAATGAAATCCCATCCCAAGCTGAAAAAGAATACACAACCACATATTGATATTGGTGGCCTCGAGGAAACAACATCGATTAGACCTTATGTTTTTAATCAAAGTTCTCATATGTAAGACTATAATTTATTTCACGCTAATAAATAGACATTGCAAAATCACTGAATGGAGTAAAATGTGTTGACATGTCTCAGAGCGATGGCCTGAAATTGTACAATGGTCTACCAGTCAATGTTAACAAAGATGTGGGTTGTATGCTTGGTGATCATTGTGACTTTCCATTACAGTCTAAAGCTATGCAAATACAGAGGAAACATGCTAAAATCACATTTTAGTGTGCTGATATTGTCATAAAGCAAAGTTGCTAACATTTTTCAGCACTACATCATGTTCCATATTTAAAAATGTGTAAAATGGCACCACTAGTTATGGCATAATATATACATCTCCTTATTTTAGCACCACTTTCCTTAAACAGGGACGACTACAGTGCAAATAGTTCCAATTGGCTCGTCTACTTTTAACATGAAATTGTTTCTCAGTCATATTTAACTGTTGCCTGACTAAACTTTGCCTGGTCCATTTTCTGCAGTCATGTACTTACTCGTCGTTTCCAAGAAAAGACGTCTCTCTCCACGCCACAGTTCGCACTTTAGACGAGGCCGCGACGGAAGAAGACTTCTTTGGAAGGGGGTCCTCGAAGGGTTTGAAGCCGCTCTCAGCTGTCACTGGACTCAAGATTTGGTCAGAGCTCAATGATGTGATGTCACTGCTAATGTCAAATGATGTCCAAGAGGATACAGTGGACAAAGAGGGGCTGATGTCCACCGTCTCCCCTCTCAATGCCTGCCTTAGATCCATGACGCTAGAATGAAGGTGGAAAGCGGTGGATGGAGAGAAGCAAGAAAGAAGAGAATGAAGAGGAAAGCTGGAAGACTTTGATAACGGCTGGCGAGAAGACGTATGCATCTTGTATGATGTTGCAATAAGACGAAGGTTTGGAATGGAAATGTGGTGGAAAGCACCAAATTAGATAAGAGAATAGAAAGAGATACGTCCGCGAACTCCTGTTGGCCAAAAGCGTCTCACTCTCTTGTCTCTGGCTGAAGTTAAGTACTGAAGTCAATGAAGAGATGAGCAGAAAGTCAAAAGACCAGTCAAAGCGAACATTAGACAAAACAGACGGGGATACGGATGTGAAGTGAAGAAAAGAAACGAAACTTGAGGGCATAAGAAGGAGTGAGATAGGGAGATAGGAGAGTGGGATGGAAAAGCAGAGGCTGGCTTTTCCAAATGAAAAGGGTGAACAGGAAAAAAAAAAAGCACATTCAGGTGAAAGGTGCCGGCAGCAGCACTTACAAGGTGATAGCTCACATCTCATTATGCCCCATTTCCTCCGCTAACAATTGAATCATGTGGTAAGCTGATAGAGACGACGATGGATGGGAAATCGAATTGAGATGCTTGAACTGGTGGCTTCTGTGGCTACGTGATAGCAGCAGGCAAGAGAGTGCCGTATCAGGTTGCACTGATAAGCGGTTCATTACAAGAAGTCTGACCCAGTCCAAATACAATTAAGGTTCGCCACTGAAACCCATTAGAACTCTGATATGGGGAAGCAAGCATAGCCAGTTTCCCATAGGTGCACTCGAAGTAAAGAGTATAGCCCTGCAGACAGTAAAGATGTGCAGTGTATCAAAGAGATGAACAAATTCTCATTTTTATTTAACTCTCGTGGTGTTGTGGAACTGTAGATTACACAAGAAGAAGAAACTTGGCTGATTACCCAATATTAAGCATTTCCAGGATAAGTACTGAGAAAGCATGTGTACTCTCAGTTTTCTAGAGATCTATAGAACAATAATAGTCTAAAAATTAATATTTATGTATAAAACCATTTAATCAGAAAGACATCTAGAGCTTTAGATTACAATAAATAATAAGACTTATGTTTTCACTTGTCTAATTATGTGTTATTATATGTTAATGTTCTGCTTTCTAATAGCAAAAATAATTCTAGAGGAAAACATTTTCTTGTGTTTGAGATATAGAAGAAAGGATCAATGCTACTCTTGTTCCTATAAAGAAAGGCAAATTATCCGCTAATCTAGCTACATCCATTGATTGCGTGGATTCAGCAAAGACATCTTGTTAACAATTTCCAGTGAACATAAGAGTTGCCAGATCACAAGGATGAGTCCTTGTGATGTGTGACTGTCAACTTCATTCTGTTATCTTACTGCTCCCAATTCAAGTGCATAATCTTAGCTCATCTTTAATGAGTGTAGGCTCTCAGTCCGGTGTGTACCTCAGCTGTCAAAATGCCGGTAGCGTCCACATATCTCTGCTAATGTGATGCTTTGTGAAAGAAGTCTGCTATGACTCAGTGAAGCTCACTTCTGTGTGATGACAGCGAGACTGAGGCGAGTTGTTTGGGATATCTTGCTTTTCTCTCAGTATGCGCTGCTATTTTTGCCTGTTAGCTGCTGTTAGACTTTGTTAGCTACTGTTAGACATTAGATGCATTTCAGAGTTTTCCTAACATTGCTGGACACTTGGCTGATAAACCCCCATAATGTTGTGAGAATGTAATCAAACTGTTTATCAGAGAGAAATTGGGAGTTGTGTTGGTTGTTGAGTTTATAGGCCTTATAAGCTCCAAAGGCTGTTCTCCAGAGCAACACAACTTTGATTTCACTTAATTTTTTAATAATTACTTTAATAGTGCCACATTTGTGAGAAAAATGCATTAGTGGGTTGAGAAGCAGAGTTAAGCACACGGACTCTTCTCTGTCAAACAGCGTATTCTGCTATTGACTCTTGTTTTTAGCGGTCAGTTGGTGTCTACAAGCATGCCGTGTTTGAGTGATCTGCTTTGGGTGCGAGCCACAGCGCAACTTAAAGCTCATGTCCCTTTTTGTGCCAAGTTAATAAAAATGATTAGGAAAAAAGAAACAGTAAAATGCTACAGTGCTGCTGCTCCTGCTGCTGTAAGTCAAAAAATGAATGTTGCAGAATTAGCACACCGTTCAAAAACACACATTTTGATTAGTTATTCTATCAGTAACTGTGTCCCAATTCATAGGCCGCATGCTTCGAAGGACCTGGCCTTCGCGGTCTACGTGGGTCAGGTCCTTCGAAGACTGAGAAAGACGGAAATGTGAGGCCGTTCAGCTGTGTGAAAACTATAACTTTAATCTCAGACCGATTTACTCAGGAACAAATAAAACACTGCAAAAAGCCAAACAAAACATTTTTAAGTTATCTAAGTGACTTATATATCATAACCTGAATAGCAAAAGACCACAGGGGTTTGAAAACAATGTGCTGGAGTCCGCTGTTCTTGCAGGATCTAGTGAGTCTTGACCAACTGTTATGCTGGTGGCATAACAGACGTCTCAGAAAATGTCGGAGCACTTTTGCAAATATGTGATGTCTTGATAAATCGAGCAGATATTTGAAGTTTACACAGCTACATTCTCGCCAGAAAATATCTTAAAAGTTTATTTTGTGACCCAGAAGGAGTCATTTTAAAACAAGTAGCTGCCACCAAACTGGAAGTGGCTGGGCTGAGCTATAAATTCTGGGATAGGTTGGGTATCCTTTGTGGCCCAACCTATCTTTCAAATCCGGGGAAATGAAGGACGCATTTGGATTAGCCTTCGAATTTGGACGGCCTTCGTCGCCTGGCTGTGACGTAATTGGCCTTCAAATGCGGCCTAGGAACTGGGACACAGCTAGTCAAAACGCTCTCTGTGCTGCTGTTTATTGCTGAGGTGACAGCTGCAGATTACAGCTCTGAAACATTAATGGTGACTAAAGGAAATGTTGCCACTGCTTTAGCTAATCAGTGGTTAAAACTGAAATTTTCATTTGTATGTATTCTTACTTTTATTAATTGAACAGGTATTGGTGACAATCCAGTTTTGTAATTCATGTCCAATATCAGCAGTACAAGAACAGATTAAAAAACTAAGTATGCCCAACTGAATGTATATTCCAGCAATAATCTGACATTTGTGATGTTGATAAAGCACATTAGTCCAACACGGAATCTACACCCACTTAAAAAAGACTGGGTGGAAGCACTTTCACTTGGATTTACAATCTTAAAAACTCTGAACATATACTAAATACGTGCTCCCGACTAGGAGCAAGTTTCATGTTCAGAATAAGTTACCACAGCGATTTAGTTTGGTTAAACCAGCCACTTTCGTAACACAAATAAACTTTAGGTTCGACACAGCTCGATCAGAGCAGCTGGCCGCGGCAGTAACGTACACCATCAGTTAAACACATCTTCCCACTACTGCAGTTATTTTATTCTCTGTCATTTTATCAGCCTTTGATTAGCGTCAGTGGCGCCGCACTTATACAGTACAGACGAGCGCCGGGAGTTTCAATAAGGGTCGCTTTTAACTTGCTGTGAGACAAAAGAGTCCTGTTGACAAAGACGGCAGAATCAAAATGTCAAGCTGTGGCAGCAACTTCCACTGCCTCACCTTTAAATCATCTTCTGTGTGCTGACAAGCAAGGTCGAGGCAGCTGATATAATTCTCCCATCTGTGTCCAACTTTAAAGTGCTCCATCACAATCCACTTGCGTGCTCCTGGCTAATTCATCTTATAGTGAAAAAGACACCAACGTGTAAGAAGCGCATACACAAATCTGGCAGGGGCGCGGAGTCGTTTCGCTGCCTCGCACTTATGTAAATAAGCTGCAAGCCTTCAGAAAATGTCTTTATTTGAACTATGAACAGAGCTGGAAGGAAAACAAAAGCGCTCAAATGAAATGGAAAAATTCAGACATCCTGAGCATAGAGTGTGAGAGCCAAAACAAACCGAACCAGTGGTGTACAAAGACAAATAACATGCTGATGAACAGGCGTTTTGCATTTATTTACATGTTCACAATGTCATGAGTGAAGCACATCGCTGCTTTTGCAGCATTAAAAATTGTACATTTGTACATGAAAATTCAAAACTGAACTGGTCTTAAGCCGTGACAGCTTTAGGGTCTAGAAGAGCCGTGCATTAAGACTACCCGTTAACTGAAGATGAGCTTTAGGAGACATTGCGTCTGATTCTTTCTGACAGGAGAGGAAGGGTAAAATCAGATGAACATGCAAAACAAAGCAGGAAAGCAGATCTCAGGACACTGAACAGACCATAAAACATTTAAGACCCAAAAGAAATCAGTCCTGAATCAAAGTTCTTGAACAGTCCATGAATTCAATCAGCTCAGTGAAAGTAGGAAAACATTGAGGACAGGGAAAGAGTCCTAATAACAGCCTCGGGGAAATTGTATACAGAAGGTTGGTGGCAGCGCTGCCACAAATAGGAAGCCATGACTTGGAGGGGGCTCAACTTAAAAAAAACAAAACAAAAGCAAGCTAATCTGCATACAAGTATCCCAAATGGGTTCATCGGGAAGGCAGAGAAGCAGAGTTTTGTAACGGTGTTTGCAGCGCTGAACTCGAGTGAAGAAAGCGAGGCTTTGATCATTAGTAGTTTTTGAAGATTTCAGTCTTACCAAGGGTTACAGAAAGCTGTCCCCAACATGAACCACAGCAAAGCGGCACAGGCACAGCCTCACGTGCATGACATTGCCACACACAGACTGTAGGCGAGGGTTAGTGGGGACAGTAGAAGCAAATGATCCACAGTACAACACCAAGAAAGCTAATGTTGGGCCAGAGGTGAAGAAATCAGAAATCCAGAGAAAGCTGACATTTACTCCAGTAAACAAGCTCAGACAGGTCAGGGGTAGACAAGCTGAAGGGTGTGGTTAGAGGTCAGGGAAGAGACAAGCAAAGGAAGGGCTGGGCGACCCATGTCTCCTTCAATAAACCGGCCTTGGTTGTTTCATGCTGTAGTGGGCCTCTGATGCCGACACGTATGCAGACTCTGGAAAAAAATCCTCGTGGAACTCAGCCAGAAACCTTTGAGAGCGAGAGAGAGAACAGACTGCTTTAAATACTCAGAATGAGCCATGTTTTCAGATGAAGAGGACACGACAGGTTTACATGAAGCAACAATGCAAGGACCGTCTTGGCTAGTGCAAAGTTTGCATTTCTTCGGTATTAAACAGCAGAAATGAGGCTTTGTCGTTGTACACAACGGTAGACTGGTGCGTAATAAGCACACTAATAATGCAGAAAACAGATTTTTAGATGGGAAACTGTTCTTGAAGTACAGAGAGAGAGAGCGAGATCTGCAGGAAGTGAGATTTTATTGTGGTGGAAGCAAAACAGCAAAAGTAAGAGGGAATTCATGACAATGTTTATCGAATGTGAAGTGTAGTTTTGATCTTTTGCTGCTGGTTCAGTGAATTTTGGTCAGAGAGCGATAAAAAAAGAATAGAAAAGAATCAAGATGTCGGCTTTCAGCCCCGACGGCGTGTGTGTGTACGTGCCGTCGGGTGAACGATCCATGCTTTGTGTGGACTCTGTTTGCCTGCTCTCGTTTGCAGTTTCAGCCGTTTGGTGGTTGTTCAAATAGTTTTGTGAGTTTTAACCAGAGATTCAGGCGTTTATGGCAAAATACATTTATATTTAAAAATCGATTTTTTTAAACCCACCCCTAGTCCTGGCTGACATCAGCTTGCGTTTTCCTAGATATCCCAGATCCCTGGCTGTGTTCCACATAAATCCTACACTCTGTCGCATTCTGCCTTCACCTTGGAGTGGACAATTTGGAGGCAAAGCCCCCGCCTCACCAATCAATTCCTATAACCCGATCACTGTGACAAAAAGACCAAGAACACGACTGACCGACAGCCAGAGAGGGAAAGAGTGAAAAATCCCCTCCACCCCACCCTCCGATCTAATCAGTAGTGGGGAAAACTAATCTGGAATCTTCTTAGTATCCGCCACTCGGCCAAATCCTCTAAATCTTGCCATCTCATCTTAGCTCCACCGGCCTTCCTAATCTCAATGCAAACAAATTATCCTCATCAGAGCAGAACTTAAGAAACACCAAACTAATGGGACAATGACGGAAAAGCGCCCCGCGACAAGCAATCAAAGCAAGACTCGACTCTTTTTTCTTAAAACTTTAAATAAAAAGGATAAGAGCGATATTAAAAATCTGATTTTTGTTGCTCTGAAAGGTTTGGGGCTTCTCGGCCTCTTTTCTGCCAGAAAATTAGGCCTCGCCGTCATCGTTGGCACTGGATCGGGATCGACACAGGTACATATGCCGTGACGTGTAGCACACGTGCGCCTCACACTTAATCGTATTCGCGCTAGCTGAGAAAGAGAGTGAGAGATCAACTGTGGCCAAATCCCAGAATGCAATGCACATCAGTCCCTGCGACATCAATCAGTTTTTGCCCGCTCGGCACAATCTGCCACAAGGCTGATTACAGATAAAAAAAAAAAAGAAAGGAAGAAAAAAAAAAGTGCCACTATGTTAGTTTGTGTGCAGGGTCTCACCAACTGCAACACGGTGATCATATTAATTAGACACGAAGGAAACACTGATCCTGGAACAGCTCTGTGCCTTTTAACACAACAATGATCCTTCAGAAAAAGAAGACGTGATCAGGGGTCAGCTTCTGCACGTTTACCCCACTGATGATGAAGCTGCAGAGGTGCCTTGCCAAGAGGCACTGCTAATGCTTGAGGCTTTTAATTTGGTGTAATAGTCACACACTGACAATGTCTGACACAAGAGGAGGGGCACAAACAAAAAAAGGTGACACATCCCGAGCTTAGACAAACGCTGCTGCACGCCCCCCTCTCCTCACCTCGTCCTGAACGTCTCCCTGACGACCCTTTAACGACATCCATTTATAAACACTTTCTACTTAAGTGATGGAAGAGAGGCCACGCTGGCTCTCAGAGCAGAGATCTGATCCCGCTCTGTGCCGAGCTCGGCTCGCTGGCTCCACAGCGCTGCTTGATGGCAGAAGGCGGCACTGCATGCATTTGATTACAGAACCTAAATCCCCTCAGGTTTGGGAGCGGCTGAACTGAAGATCGCTCGGGAGGATTTAAAGATTAGATCCCGACGCTTGTGTAACGCCCACTCATCTCCCTCCCTCCAACACGTGCTCCCTCTCACTCCAGCTCTCCCCTCTACGTTCTCGTTTACTTGCTCCTCCTTTTCCTTTTTGTTTTCATGATTCTCGGTTATTTTGGGGGTACTAGTGATTGGTCCATCCTTTTAAACTCTTGCTTTTATGAACCCAGTACTGAGTGTGAATCAGGTTTGCTGATCCACGTCTCCTAACTAACAACCGATTACCTGAGGAACTGTTCCAAATGCTTAATCAGGGCTCGGAGACTCCTCTCAGGCAGCTGCATTTTTCCCAGGATTTCAGGAAGCTTCACTAAAAGCCAAAAACAGGGATTATGGGAATGTTTCAGAGTGGGGAAACAGGCTAGTAGCAAAAACCGTATCTGGACTGAAACTGACCGAACAGTCGCAAAAGGTGCTGTGACCCATACAGGTAGGATGGCGGCGAAGGCTGGTCACTCAGAGGGTAGTTATCAGGAGTCAGCTTCCAGCTCAAAACCTGCTGGGCAGAGCGAGCGGGACACCAGCACAGCACAGTTTAGTTTACTTGTGAGTGGAAATTTGTGCAATGTTTCAACCTCCTGTCAACTGGGTGGTGTATGCAAATCTACAGCAGCACATTACAAGACACAAAATGATCCTAGTGCCCTTGAGCAATTCCCCCATTTCAGGTAGCCGCGCAGTTTCGTCACCTCGTTGAGCTCGTTGTTTCTGCGGCTCTCCAGGCCATAGAAAGGCCCACTGCGCTCTTTGCTTGGGGTCAAAGGCAACGGGGAAGAGGATCCGCTGTGCACTGGCGTCTCTGCAGGGCGGGGAAAATAAAAGGAAATAAAGATCATTACCAGAAAGACAAATGAGTTGATTCTGTTAATTATTCACACATTTTCACAGCACCCTATCAATGATCAACAAAAACATTCAAAGGATTAAAACTACAACAGTTAGAGCTTCGTTTTTGTTTTGATCTCATTTAGACCTGCTGTTTTTAAATTCAGTGTAGTTTCTTAGTTTCCAGAGTGGATTTCCTTTTTTCAGCTTAGTTTAAAAATGTTTCGTTTTTATTAGTTTTAGTCTTTTATTATTACGGTACACAGGGCACATGTCAGAGGCACGATTTAGGAAAAAGTATTACAATTTAAAAAAAACCAATATTACCATTTAATTTTTGTTGGGTTTTAGAGTTCACAAAATTGTTGTTGTTTTGTTTTTATTTTGTTCAATATAAATTTTTTTTTTTTTTTTACATTCAATTTGAGTTCACTGTAGTAACTTTATTAGCAGAGAACAGCTCGCTGACTTTGAACAGGGGAGGACAGAAATGAAATAACACCATCTACTGGGCGAAACTGGTTACTACAAAAATAAAGTAACCACTCAACACAATCACCGTCCGTTTACAGGAAATGCATTAATCTGATCTTTACCCAGTCAGGAAACATGGCTACAGTAAAGCCTGCAGTGAGGAGCTCATGTCTCCCCCTTCTGGTAGTGATTATGTAAAACTGTATGTAAATGTAAATTATGTAAAACTTCCCCTAAAAAAGTAAAAATAAATAAATCTGCGTCTCTGAGGGAAAGACAGAAAGTTTCCAGATTAAACCAAATTTAATAGAGAACCCCAATGACGCCCTATGAGTGAGCTGATGAGCCCAACTGGGAGCTGCTTTCACAGAACACACCCTGAAAGCCTCTCCCATTCTACTTTTGGAAACTCTTCTTGCTGGTTTGCATTTTCTTTAGAAAATAGTGATTTTCACAAACTTACAGTCACACAAAGTACTTTCAGAGACGGGAGCTTACTTTTGTCAAGGTTAAGGAAAAACTTGGGCTGCGATGAGGTGTCGACTACTCGCCGTTTGAGCTGCGGTGACGCCGTGGCGCTGCCTCCACCTGTATCATGACATGTGTTGCATTTCAAAGCTGAGTTTGTGTAAATACATATAAAGCTACATAAATCCAGGAAGAACTTAAACTTATTACCACCACTGCTTCCCTCAGCTGGACGGTCGCCTCCGGACGTGTTCCTGGTAGAGCGCCTCAGTGACTGCGACTGGTATGAGATGCAGTCCATATCGGGGTGGCGTCGGCGCTTTGGGGTTGGGGCTGGAGTGGTGGGGGTGGTAGTAGAGATGTCACTTAGAGCTGGCTGGCTGTCTGTGGACTGAGGGGTAGGTGGGTTGTGCCCCAGTGGACTCGGGCTGCGTTCTCTTTGGGTACTTTGGAGGGAAAGGCAAAAAATACATTAAAAAATAAACAGCACAGCAGTTAAACGCAATGCTTTCTGATGCAGCGCAGGGGATTCATCGCAGCCCACTTACTTGCTGGAGCAGGGGGAGCTTTCGTTCATGGCCAGGAAGAGCCTTGAGGAGCTGACCTTTTTAAACTGGGCTTGCTCACAGGGGTAGAGAAGGATCATGGGTAAGGTGAAGTCAAACGTAATCCTCAGGCCGTCGACCATTTCCTTACACAGCTCCTCACTTTATTAAAAAACAGGAAGGAATAAGAGATAACTCATAACCTCTCGTTACAACCAAGGTGCAAAAAAGAGCATCTGTGGATGTGCAGCATGTTAAAAGTTGAAACAGATGAGCTATAGAAGCAGAAGACCACACCTGGTGCCACTCCTGTCAGCTAAGAACAGGAAACTGAGGCTACCGTATGGAAGGCCACGGTATGCAAGGTGTACCTAACAAAGTGGCCACTGAGTGCAGAATTTATCGTGTATTAAAGTATGTTTCAGTTATAATCTCTGTTAACCATTTTCTATTGGGCACTTGGAAATGAAGACTAAGTGGTTCGTGTTCTTGGACCGCCCCATTTTCCATCCCGTTTAACGAGCATGAAGACTAACCTCTTCTCTGGAGGGATCGGTTGTGGACTGCTGCTCTGCGTGGTGGTCTGCTGACGCCTGTACCGCTCGTTGGCCATGAACGCTTTGTTGATAGCAAAGTGCTTGACGTAGGACTCCAGGATGTGCACGACGTTTGTCTGACAGGGAACCATCACGAGCTGAGAGAAGAAAAACACGAGGTCAAATACTGTCCCTCTTCAGCTCCGTATCCTACAACTCCTTCCAACAAAGCAAACCAGTGTCAGAAGTCTTTGAGTCGAGCCCACTTGTCCCTTAGCGGCCAAGCTAAATTACGATGGATATGTAGAACATAAAGAACCAATGAGCTGTTGACATTTTGTATATAGGCTTTAGAAAGCGGTGTGTGCCCAGGATCTGCTGCCCGCACCTTCTTCCTCTTGTTGATGTAGAAGCAGTCGTCTTCCAGTTTCTTCTTCAGAATATCGGGGATGCTGATGTCAACGTGAACGATCTTCTCCTCACATTCCCTCTTGACATTCACGTCTGCCTCAACCCTCTGAAACAAACACAAATGAACAGATGGAGGATCAATAAAACACAATCGGGTAGATTTTCTGTGGCCAGAAATCCCTCCCATAACCACAAATGTACATTTAGCTACAAATCAAATCATATAATTTATTTTCATTTAATTAAAATGAGCAACAGCTTTTTTGTAATTTATTTTAAGTTAAGCCTGACAATGACGTTACCTAAAGGCCTGCAATACAACTAGTGAGCTACACGCCCTTGAACGCTGTCCCGATCAACTTTTACCATTTTGTTGATGTCCTCAGAGAAGGTGCTGTCCCCACTATTTGAAGACTCAGGGTCAGAATCGTCCCCGTCGCTGCTTTCCGAAGTCGAAATTAAGCCTGGAGAAAGAACACGCGGGGCTTAACTTGATTGCTGAGGGAGACGGGGAGCAAAAGACAAAGAGATGCAGAGAGATTTCTCACACGCGTCATCGCTGTCGTCCTCCTTCGGGAGAGTCTTCAGAGAAGATTTAGTACCAGACTGACGACGCCGCCTCTTTACCCATCCCTTTCTCTTCCTATCAC
>VURO01000018.1:39361-57154 GCA_015108175.1 Pelvicachromis taeniatus | reverse complement strand
TGTGTGTGTGTGTGTGTGTGTGTGTGTGTGTGTGTGTGTGTGTGTGTGTGTGTGTGTGTGTGTGTGTGTGTGTGTGTGTGTGAGACACAGAGTGGGCACACTGAGAAGTCTATGTTGATGAAAACCATGCTCATGCTTTTTCTTTTAGTGTCTAATTTAGAAGTCAACCAGATTGAATATTTATCATTTCATTTGGTGCATAATCTAGAATCTAGAAATTTGTCCACATAACACATAAATCTTGGCCTGTGAAACACTATTGGACAAAGACTAAAGGGAGAACTCTTTTTATCATGAACATATACAGTAATACAAGTAGTGGTGCTTTGATACAGTGCAGTCATTTTATATAAAATATTTTTAAAAATAGTTATAGTTTCCATAAGTCACAATGAGGGAATACTCCTCAACAGACACCAGCTTCATAATGAAAAGTAGAACAACTCTGATAGCTGCCATGACACCCTTGACACTCTTTGGTCTGAATATCTGGTTAAACTGAGCTTAACCAACACATACAGCTGGACTTAGATGAACCTTAAATACGCACTTGTGGGCTCGTTGTGTTACACAGTGTTTGTCTCTTTGTCGTAGCAGAACAAAAGCAGGTCCAGCTAGGATAGCAGAGGGGCTGAGCAGAGCAGATGTTCACGGGACCACCCTGTCAAGTGTTTGTTCAGTTTGCTCTGGGAAAAGGCTGACAGAGTGAATCCGCCCAGCTGCCCCAGTCTGCAACACTGATATCGGATACATACTGCCTCATTTTAGGCTGGTTTCTGTTTTTCATGGATTGTGCTGTTTGATCTTTAGACCTTTTGCTGTTTTCTTTGGCACAGTGTGGTGTTTCCTTCATAAGCAAGTATAGTCTAATGGTGCATTGGAATAGTACACTGGAAAATAAGCATACTGTATATTAACTGTTAAGTGGAAAACTGTCAATGCAAGTAAGGGCACAGATGACATCAACATCTGGTTGGAGGGTGGGGCTCTTTAATAACCTGGTTTTGGCTTAGTTATTGCACTTCAGCACAGTCAGAAAGGAAATGCATGAATTTGTTGACTGTTTTCCTTATAAGGGATGGCAGGGAAAGGAAGTGAGCCAGGGGACATACCGTAGCTCCTGGTCCGGAACCAGCCTTGCTGACTCATTGTCTGTCTTTGTTTTGTTTTTTTTGTTTTATCTTAATGAGGAATAACAGGCACATTGTCTTCATGTTCAGACCAAATTAGGACACATTGTTAACAAATGCCTCTGTCTGTATTTGAATTTTAAGACCTCACTAACCGTATTTTATGCTTTTTATTATATATATGCTGTTACAGTGGCTCATAGAAAGCATTGCCAAGCATCAAATTATGAAGTCTGGATATGTACAAGTAATTACTTCATACTACTTTAAGTGTCTTTGTATGATGTCAGTGAGAGCGTATATCCCTCATAATGATGATCTCAGCCATACATCTCTGGCTGAAACCTTTGGTCTATGAGGGGCAGCCAGTCACAAGAAAGTAATAGAAAGATGCATAAAACAGTTTCTTTCAGACAGAGAATGAGCTGAGGGGCTGCAGCAAGGCTCAGCATAAGATCAATAAAGACTATTATGAATTGTAAAGCATGCACGTTTATTGAAGTAGACTCACTTTAGACTAAAAATTGATATGCATAAAGAAAATGACTTAATATGTCCACTTTTAAGGCCTTAAAATTACCTAACAAGGGCTTACAATTATTTAGTTTTGTTTGACGCTAAGAACTGTACTGGTTATATTTGTGAATACATGATACACATTTCAATGTTTTCCTGAACATCTCAAGAAAAACACATTAGCCTCTTCTCCCACAGCAGGCAAAACTATGGCAGCTGCTTTGGTCATAAGTACAAATCAAATCCATCCCACACTTCAGCACCAGGCTGCACAAGAAAACATGCTTTAAATTACCGTGAGTTCACACATACTGCAGGTTGTGCTTGTTGCAACACTTACACGTGATATATATTTGTTGTTAACCGCTTATGAAAGAATACTGTGTTGAATATTTCTTCCTTTCCAGGCTGCTATTTGTCTGCATCTATTTGAATACATAAATAGTACAACCCTTACCCTTGTCACACATTTTGATTATTAATACTTTTGTTCTGAATGTAAAGTCAGGTCAAGTATCATCTTGGTGCAAGGTGATCTTTGTTTTTAAAGAATATAGTGTGGGTTTTGAGGAGTTTACAGTTTGGGCAGTAAATTACAAAAACATTACAGTCTGTGTGAGACTTTGCTCAATTAAATCCCACATGTTGCGCTTTATTTGTTTCTCTGCATTAAATCTATTCAGTAAGTACAATGCAACTGCAAACTGTTCTCAAACCGTGTGCTGTAACATGACGTAATCTGATGGGCACCTCCCTAGAAATGTAATAACACACCACATCAACACAGTCCATTACAGGTATAATTGCTTGCAATGGCGTCAGCGAACTTGCGTAGGCTGCATTGTAGTCTCTATGTAGAGAAACTCTAAATAAAATTTTAGCCTTAGCGATCATATTCAGGCTTGTAAATTGGGCTTTAGTAAACTGTATGGTTGAGAGAGCTGTAAATGAGATGTCTATACAGGGTGTGCATTTTGTATTAAATTGAAGCATGTGTATAAACTGCATATGTTTGTCCCTTGAGGTGATTCTCTTTTCCCACCGTGGCCTTTGTTGAAATTGATACTGATTATGCTTTTACACCTTCTCCAGGTATTCTTAGGTAATCCTCTCTAATTCTTAGAAAAGGTCTGAGAACAGGGCCTTTGGAAAAAGACGGAGATGTGAAATATAAGACCGGTGTTTGGCAGCTCATAATGAAACCTGTTAATTGTCCACAAGCGAAAATTCAACCCCGACTTGAACCATGTTAGTCTATTAGACATTTAGCATGTCTAGTGAAACCAAGTCAATTGCAAAATGATGCTGAAAAGAGGTTTTATGAGCACTGATTAAATAATCTTCTTTTTGATTTTGTTTTTCAGGCCCTCTGCTGCCCCCCCTAAAGATGGAGTGCCCAAGGTATGAAGGAAAATGTTTCTATAAGAAATACCTTAGCTTAAGCTGTTTTCATCTCAATTTATTTATGGACAAGTATAGGTTTACATGTAAGTAAGCATCCTCTGTGTGCCCTTCTGAGATTATGTTGGACCACAGTTTTGGTTTGGCTTGTGTAATGGCCCAGAGCACCAGTTTTAACCTATATGGCACAAACAGAGCTTTTATTTGTGTGAAAACACAGTTCATTTAGATGTTGTGCTGTGCTGTTGGGAATGCTGTTTTAGAATACACGCATGGTGTGTTTTGTTGTGAACGCGTTTGTGCATGTTGTTTGTCTTCACTTTCATCCAGGATGAACCTCAAGAAATCATTAAGCCCGTTCCAATCACTCACCCTTCCCCAAGCACCACATACACCAAGCCAATAAGTCAGCCCACTCCTGCATACAACAAGACTGCTCGTCCATTTGGCGGCAACAGCAGTGGGGCTTCCTCCTCACCGGCTGCTCCTAAAGTCGCTTCTATACCCTCTGAGTCATCCGCTTTTACACCAGCCGCCCCTTCCCAACTGCCGCAACCTCCATTTCCGCTGAGGTCGAGCCAAACTGCCACAGACTCGGCTCCAGCCAGTTCAGTTCTCAAACCCAGCCCTGGTCGCTCCACCTTAACGCCCTCATCCACCTCTTCCTCCTCATCCAACTCCTCCTCTCCTGCCAGAATGACAACCACCTCCTCCCATCCTAATGTCCCACAGCCCTCTGTCTATAACACACCTATTAACCTTTACTCCAATGCCAATGCTTGTGAGGTGGCTATCGGACAGAGGCGAGGTCTTTTGGAGAGCCAGGGACTGTCAGAGCATGTTAATGGGTATGTACCATTTATCACTAAAGCTGGAATCTGGTCTATGTTAAGCTGATGTAAGTGCAAACTATTATTTACGAATATAAATGCAATGTGTGCTTCAGAAAACGACATCTTTAACGTCTCAAATTTCCTAAAATATTGCCTTAAATGAATATGCAATATCCTAATCTGATTTTCCGCTCTTGCCTCACTGGCTCATTTACACTTTACAGCTGTCAAACAGACACTCTACCCAAAGTGAAGTACTTGCATTAACATTTGTTTTTAATTAGCCTAAATCCTGGCAGCTATGTGCTTCTAAAGACCCCAGACGAAGCAGTCTGGCTGGATCGGTCTTCATCAGCAGGTTTTTGGATCAGTAGTCGGGTTACAGTAGGCTGATCTAGGTTTACCACTCATTATTTTTTTTCTGTCAAGTGAAAAAATAGGCCATAGCGATGTGATTTATGTCACCAGATTGGACTGTTGAAGTACACATTGGTGAATTAATTTTTTTAGTATGTAAACTGTGGAAAATAACAAACATTGAGCACCAACATTAAAAGACTAAGAAATTTGTCCTTTACATGCAAAACTACTTTCTTTACCATCTTGTCAGTCTTTTCTTTGCCTGCAATCTTGGACTGTTGGCCTCTAGAGATAGTTTTGTATTTGTTCTTGTGCGTGTGAGCGCACGTGCGTGCGTGTGTGAGCTTGTGTTCTTGTGTGCTAACCTGCATGTCTTCTTGTTGTGGTTTCTGTGGTTTCCTCTATGCACATTCTCTCAGAAGGGTGTTTTGAACTATACTTGTTCTTTCCAACTGGTCTATTTATGTTCCGTATGGGCTTCAATTATTTTCCATTTACCCTTTCTTTACCCACAGGAGGAAGAAGAGACAGATACCAAGTTAGTGCAGTGAATGATAAAGTAGCTTTTTAACCATGTGGAATGTGATTATAGCCTTTACATCTCTCTACTTTATGATTACCGAAGGCATGCTGCTTGCACCTCTTTGACCTAATCCTCACAAACCTTATGTTTCTATTCATTAACGTACCATACTTGCTTATTTCAAGGTCCAAGGAACTGTGAAACCCTGTAAATAACCAATGTCTGATTCTAATCCCCACACGGCACCCAGCAGGGGGTCACTTCATACTGTTAATTATTATTTTTTTTAGTAGCATCAGGCTCTGTGCTGGTTAATACTGTGTTTACACCCAGTGAAGTCTGCCCTGTCATCACACTGGGCCTCTTAAGTCACCCAGCTCTGCATCTGTCTGGCTCCATCTGCTACTGTGTTTATTCAAGGCCAATCAAATCACAGCCAGTGTATTGTGTTTTGGCTGAGAATAGCCTGTCTTGTGCGCTTTTTGATCACGCTGCATCTCCTCTCTCTTGTAACAAACACACAGTAGAGCAGCTTGCATAAACTTGGGCTTTTGACATTAAATTGACTCAAAACTTAGACCAGAACTCGAACACTACTCTTATTGTATTCTAGTGTGGTGAAATTAGTTTGGGTGGAAAAGACGAACCCTTAATTTGAGAGCACATCACTCCCATCTTGTGGTGAATTGTGATCATTGTCGCTGTCGTTTCTCAGTCACTCCCTGCAGTTAACATGCAGTCCGTGTGTTTATTTAAATCGTTTTTGGCTTCTCTTAACTAATGTCATCAAGCATTAGACAATAAGCAGAGTTTTTAGGGACATTTTATAGATTTTATTCACTGGCTAACTTTTACTCCAATGGTGAGACGCAGAAAAATCTAAAGTACGTATAGGTCAGAGCAGTGTCACATATAAGCAGTATAATGTCATACTAAATACTTGGCGCTCTATGAGGCTTTAACTTTCAGATCATTTCTGTCCTTGTTCCTTTTCTTTTCTGTACATTCTCATTGATCGCCTGTAGAACTTCACCTCCAGCTAGACCTCGGAGGTAAAAATCGAATAGCTTTTAGGTCACATTGTGAAACCTGCATCTACAAGCTGCAACTTTGATTGATAGTGACTGATTACTGAGCTTTTTGCACATGTGTGCACAGCGTGTGTGTTGGTTGCCACGATGGCGAGCAGTGAGTGTTACACCTCGAGCGTGCGTCTAAAATTCTTTGATTGTGTTAAATGTTTGTACTTGTGCTAAATTCATTATTTGTGTTATGTCGGGCAGTTATTATCCTCCTTGAGGCATGTTTAAAGCACACAAGTTTACAACGTCCTTGATATGATTTATTTTTTTGGTTTGTTTGATTATAAAGGAAAGCCGCCGTGCAGCCTGAGAATCACTCATCCCCACTAAGTGATGCCAGCAAGAAGCGTCTGATTGAGGATACAGAGGACTGGCACCCACGGACAGGCACCTCCCAGTCACGCTCCTTCCGTATCCTGGCCCAGATGACTGGCACTGAGAACGGTGTGTACCAAAATAAAATGCTGAAACTAGCCAGACATTATTTCAGGAACCAGGAAATACTTTCAGTATTCAGTATTCAGTATTACAATTCTCCTAAATTCCAGTTTCTAAACCACTGGTTTTAATTACAATTTAATTTGTTATATTATATTTCTATTATATAGTATAGTTCTACAGTACTTTCTTTAAAACTAACTTCTAGTAGAATATTTCCAATAACAGCATTTTTACACTCGGACGTCTATTGTTGGTGTAGATTATACTGATTTTGCAGCTTCCTCAAATAATAGATGAAAGCTTTCATCACCATGTGATTGATTTATTATTTCACATTACAGTTTTGACTGTAAGTGACATTTGATGTTACACGAGCAGGATGTGGTTCAGGCTTTTCCTCCAGCTCTAAGGATAGTGCGCGCAAGTGTTTGTGGATCAGTTCAGATGCATGATGACATTTACAGTGGCTCACTTCAGTGAAGTAAGATCAGATGCCTTTTCCCTCTAATTTTGTCAGGCATTTTCTTTTTCTGGTGTGTCTGCAGCTGAGCAGCTGGAGAATAGTTCATGAAGTCTTATTTCAGAATGAGCCAAAAATAGGTTTGAGTAGAGGTAATGTTACAACCTGTAGAAAGCTGACTGTCAAACCTTTACTGGCCTGCCTCGTTTCAGAAGCCAATAAGCTTTATGTCCACGGCCCATAAATTTTAAAAGCATGTGTCTTCATATACATTCACTGGCTATTTACTCCACATTCAGCTTCATTTTCATTCTTGTTTTTGTTTATTTGCTGTTACAGAACAAACTCCAGACAACAGTGGAAAGAAGTAAGTGCTATAATATAATTTGGTGTATGTTTGAGGTCTGACTTCATTTTTCTCACTGTCTGGGTGTCTGTCTTTTGAGTACTTTTGCAGAAAGAAATGCATCTGCTTTGGCAGTTGTACTGTTATAAGAAGTTCTTGATCGCAGTGGTTTTGGATTCAGAATTGGCCCTCAAAATAATTGTATAAGCATACCGACGAGCCTGTGATTTAGAGTAAAACACTGATTTCCTGATCTTAGCGCTCGGATCATTCTTAATTTGGAGAAGCCAATTTCAAAGCTCTTGAGGGTGAAGATAGGTGAGTGGAGACAGCCATGGACTTAGCCTAGGCTGTCATTTCTACGGTTGAAGTTGAGTTAATCCACAGTAAACACAGTTTGCCCGCTGTACCAGAACCCCAACCAACCAGTGTGTCATTCACTCTGGGCGTTGTGGGTTGTTAAATGGTACGTGGGCAAAAGCTGCTCTGCCAAGAGGAGATTCTTGCTCTCCTTCTGTTAGTGCCATTTAATTCAGGGAGCTTCTCCTAAGGGAGATGTGACTATTACACATCTGCTATGTTTAATAAATGAAAGTATATAAAGCGCATGTTTTTGCATTTCTTTTCTATACTTCCTGCATTCATGCCTTTGCTTCCTTGCTTGCATGTGTTATCTTTACGTCATTTCTGATATCTTAACCTTTCAACCTTTCCCTGTTCTCTTCTTTTCATTAATCCTTTCTCACGGGGCAAATCAGATTGAACAAGTTGGACCCAGAAGTTATAGGACACAAGTACAACAAGCTGAGAGACTGGCATCATGGCGTTTCAGCACGAGTGCTAAATGTGTAGTAGAAAAGGGTTTCTTTTGCTGAATGCATTATGTAATTTTGACCATTGTTTAATTTACATTGTCTGCCTTTGCACAGCAGCATATTTATGCCCATCATTTGGCAAACTCTTTTAAAATGTCAAATTTCCAATTCTAAAGTAACACGAAAACTATTTTAAAGTATATTTTTCTGGTGATATGTAATTTAGATATGTAAATGATTCATGCATGAAAACTACATGTGTTTGAATACAAATGAAGCACAACATTGTGTAGTGGTTAGTATGTGTTGCTGTAGTGAATTGTTCATATCTGAGCCTCCACTCTTAATCTTATTCTTTATCATTTTGAGCATTTTCTGTGTCTTTTTCTTTTGTTTTCTACACTAACCAAAGTGATATTTGTCCACCTTGTATGATTTTACCTCAATAAACTTCTTTCTGTATTGCTCTTGATCTTTTCCCACTGTTTTCTTCTTTTATTATTCTGTGATGAAAAAAGTCACTTTGCCAATAAGAAATTTCCAGTTTTTGAATGTGTGTGATGTGAAAGAATTTGCTGTACATGAAGAATTTTAATTAAAATCTCCAGTCATGTAAAAAAACAACATAATTATGCACCATGTAGGGCATTAGTTTAAGCACAGTCCCACCAAAGCATTTCAGTTAAGTTGAGGTCTGGACTTTGACTGGGTCATTGCAGCACACGGATTCTTAACGTTTTCAGTCATTATCTCGTAGATTTCCTGCTGGGCTTGTTTCAATTAGCTTTAGCTGTTGGACATGTGGCCTCGCATTTAAACCTAGAATACTTTGGTATTCAGAGAAGTCATAGTTGGCTTAGGCAATGTTTGATCGTTCTCCAAATGAAATCTGTGCATTGTGGCCCGAGATCTCCACTTTAGCATTGCCTGTCCAAAGGTCATTGTTCCATAAGTCTTGAGGAACTTCATGTCTTTGTCCAGACATGAACTTGCAAACCTAAGCTAACATTCTTTTTAGAAAGAAGTGGCTTTTTCCTGGCAACCCTTCCAAACAATCCATACTTGTGCTAACACAAATGCTAAATGCTCCAAACCTGCAAACTGACAAAACATATGTTTTTATAGAGCTGCTCACACTCCGATCAATTAATCAGTTAGAAGTATCTACGTACCCTCTTAATTCCTATGGAAGCAGAAAGGATGTACTTTGTTTTCCACAGAACTGCATAGAGTCCTTTCTTCTTCATGTAAATGTATCTACTGCTCCAGTTTGGACAATGATACACAGACTAACATCGAAATAGCATCCAATTTGAAACAGTTAAGTATTCTTCATGATGCATGTCCACCAGAAGAACTTGGTGTATTTTTGCGTGGATTGTTTGTATTATGAGTTACTGGTCATTCAAACAGAAAACGCATTGGATGAGACCAAAACTACAAATAAACATAAAACCACAAGTCTGTTGCTACAAGATGGTTGATTATGCAGATGTAGGCCAGTGACTCATCATACTGCTAGTTATTAAAGCTAAAGGTGAAAACGTGTTTCAACTGTAGGTTGGGGCCAAACAAGTAGACGTTATGGGTATATACTGCATCAAAAAGTCAATGTAATGTCCTCTGAAGTCATGGAGAAATTACTGTGTGCATCTGTGTTGCTGAATTGTGACATCTATATCTGTTTTTAGTGAAGCGGTTGAGAAAACCAATCCCACTGTGCACACCTCACCTGCAGTGAAAACGTATTCCAAACCAGCAGCACACAAAAATGGCAAGGTTGTCCCTGCTTCCTCATCTAAAAGTCCTGCAGCCCAGAACAAAGCCCCCTATCAGTCTGGAGCTCTATCAGGTAGAGTAACATCCTGTACAGAAAACCTCACCTTTCTCTTCTTCTGTTGATTACAGCCACTTACAACGCCTTGAACACAGATTACATGATGTAGTTGTTGATTCTAGCCTACAGATGGCAGCACCCATTCATTTTACCTGACAAAACCATTTGAGATTATGAGCTCTATAAAAGCCGGAGGTATTCAGTTAATGAGCTTAGATTATTGGCTTTTCCTAAGATCCCCTTAGCCAAATAGATTGTGAAAGTGAGAATTATAGGTTTTATTTTTTTTTAAAAGCTGCTCGTTAAATACAGAAAACCCTGGAATGAAAACTTCAGGAAGTGAAGCAAGTTTCTTTTTGTGGAAAGGAATCAGCCTGTGATCATTATTATCAATGCAACTGTATGATGAAAGCATGCTCTCGCACATGAACAGATGCACTGTGCATCCAAAAGTATTTCCCTGGAAACCTTTTAAAAACATCTGCTGAAAGCTGCCTCAGAGAGAGAGCGCCTGAGGCGACACAGTTAGATCTTTGTTGACTGTTATTTATCAGATTAACAAGTGCTTGAGTTCAAGTAAACAAACACATATCTGTGAAAGGAGACTGAGTATGTGGAATGTGCCACGTGTGACATCGTCACATCAGAATCATCAATCTTTGTGTTTGGATTAAAAGCTTTTCTATGCACTTTTTCTAAAGGTGTGAGGAGGGCAGAGATAAAATCATAGCCACAAAAACAGACTGGGGTGAAAGAGCTGCTGCCTAAAAGGCAAGTAGCATTTGCTACACGGGAAAATATTTTCCCCAGCTTCAAAAGTCTCAGTGTCCTTTGTATTTAAAGACCTAAAAATCACTTCCAGTAAGAATCAGTTTCTGTTAAAAACCGTTCAGTTTTTCCAGGTGTCTTGGAATTTGTTTGCCTCAGTAGGAAAAATCACAGTTGGGTGGCTCTGTCCAAGCCTGATCTGTCATGGTTCAGGCACTGAAGTCATCAAATAATTCCCATTCCTCATCCGACCACACACCCCTAATATCTTCTTTCCTAGTAACTGCATCTAGTAATTACTAGTTGTTTGTTCATTTTTATTTTGAAACAGAAACTAGGACTTTCTTTTCTTTCTTTTCTTTTTCTTTTTTTTCAGTCACCTGACCTATAGTTTTTACTTATTTAGGTTTTCCTAAGGGTGGAGCACTTCCATCATTTGGCAAAACCGCCAATCCTGCTCCAAAAGGACCAGACCGCCCCACGCCACGGCCACATCCTGAGGACCTCAACTCTCTGGTACAGCGGGCTGAGCACATCCCAGCTGGTACTCGCACCCCAATGTGCTGCAAGTGCGACAATATCATCAGGTACGTCAGAAAAAAATGTCATTTGCCAAAGGAGCTTTGGATCAGTAAAGCATTCTTTATCAACTACATTTACATTTAAATAAGTCTAAAGGTCAGTACAGCCTGCAACTTATTATGCAGAATGTTTATGTAAAACTCCTCAAGTGGTGTTTTGCTTTATGTTTATGATGTGTGCTTAATCCCACCAGGGGACCATTCCTTGTGGCCATGGGTATGTCATGGCACCCTGAGGAGTTCAACTGTGCTCACTGCCGCTCCTCCCTGGCAGACCATGGATTTGTGGAGGAGGGGAACCAGGTGTACTGTGTGCAGTGCTATGAGCAGTTCTTTGCTCCCACCTGCGCCCACTGCCAACAGAAGATTCTGGGGGTGGGTTAAAATGTCTTTGTCCGCTTTAACTAGAAACTCTTATTACCCTCCACTCTATTCCAGGAAAGTAAGCAAACAGTGATAAAATCCACTGAAGTGTGTGTGATTTCACATTTAAAAATATACAGCACATACTGTGTGTTGACATACTCAAAAAAAAGAACTTACTGTAATATGATTGTAGCACATATACATATGTAAGCTGTAGTTAACTTTCCTTAATATTGTTAACACAGTGCTCTACTGTGTTTATAGCAGGAGCTGCTGTCCATCTGCTAACATGGAAGTAGTCACTGTTTCTTTGTTGTTGTTTTTTTTTTTTAAATTCATTTTGTAGTGATATATGCAAACATTATTCATACTAAGCTCGAAAGTGTTTAATTTGATATATTTTCTCCGTAGGAGATCATGAATGCCCTGAAACAGACCTGGCACGTGTCCTGTTTCGTCTGCTCGGCCTGCCACCTCCCAATCAGAGGCAACACGTTTCACATGGAGGACGGAAAGCCATACTGTGAAAAAGGTTAAACCATGTTTTGTAAAGAAAATATAGACAATGACTTGTTCAAATAGACTAACATTTGGTCAATGTGCTGTTCACTCAGACTACTACAACCTGTTTGGGACCAACTGTCATGGCTGCGACTTCCCCATTGAGGCAGGGGACAAGTTCTTGGAGGCTGTAGGATTCACCTGGCACGACACCTGTTTTGTGTGCACGGTATGTTCAAGAGATGATTTCTCTGTGCAACTAGAGCTGGAAATCCACATAAGTAAATAATGCCAATGTCGCGTTATGTAAAACAACTATATTATGTTTGTTTCTCTCTATAGGTGTGCTCTACTAACCTGGAAGGTCAGGCATTCTTCTCCAAGAAAGACAAACCTTTGTGCAAGAAACACGCCCACACCATCAACATCTGAGCTGACCTTCTGTGAATATACATAAGAGGGAGAGGGGCATCAGTTTGCAGCAAGTTATATTTCAAGCAAATGTTATATATGTTCTTGATTTAAGCAACAATAAATGAATAAACTGGATTACTGGTATTCTTTAATAGTAATATTTGGTCAGCGATTCCACCGTAAGCTTTATTTTGTGCTCTAGTATTGTTATTAGCTATTATCATTAGCTGTTCACATAACTTTTAGTAAAATATGCAGGAGTAAATTCAGTGCACTGTTGACTTCTTTGTCCGTTCCGTATCTACACTGATGGATTTTTAATACCCATGTTGTGGTGGTGGTGTGTGTTGAAAATGAGAAAAAAAAGTTGTTTAAATGGTTTAAAATTAAGCTTATTTAACTTTTAAATAATAATAAAAACGAAGTATATTTTAGACAGGGATCACTCAGTCTGGCAAAAAAATGGGAAATATTATTAATAGTAATTTTTAGTAAAATCTTTAAATGACGTGCTGTTTAGTTATCACAATGAAATGAAAACATCAGGCAGTAACCTATTAAAATGAGCAATTTATATATTGTGCGCGCTGTATTTTATTATTAATGGCTCCAGGAGTATTTTGAAAGGATGTGTTCATGTTGTAAAGTGTTAAATGTTTAAATGAGTATCCTTCCAGTGGTATTGAACCATTTTAAATGCATTTTATTTTTCTTATTTTGTGCTAAACCCCTTCAAGACTTTGAGAAGCACCCCCCGTGACTACGTACCATAACGTGTCATTTTTGTGGGATTTTTTTTTTTTTAATGTGGGTTTCCAAAACAATTTTAAAATATATTTTCAGAAATGGAGTTCTGCTGTCAAGTTTTGGTTTGTTTATGTGTTTTGCGGACTTTCTATGCATTCATTGAAATAAAACAGTCCAACATTGGCAGCCGTGCGTCATTTCAAAATCATGTTATTCTATTCTCTTGCACTGGACATTAGCTCTAAACTGTTGTTGTTTATACTTTAAGATGGACAGAAAGCATTGAGATGAGTGTGTGATGTATCACTGCCTCTTATGTGTCCGCTATAAATCTACAGTTGGAACTATTGTTATGAGGGGAAGCTTAAGAGGCAGGCAGACGGGCACCATGCATTTAAACTTCAGTAAGAAGTAAGACGTTTAAGTAGCCTACAAATCTCTATATAAGAATTAAAGAAACTACACTTGGTCTTCTGTCTTGTCTTGTAACTGCTATAGGCTATAAGGTCACAGAGATCAACTGAAAACACATTCAGTGATATTTAAATAACTGCACCCTGCAGGAGCTCAGATTATTGCCATTCTCCAGGACGTCAGAGGTGGGTGCTGTGGGACACGAGATTTAAGCAGCCTCCAAAAACTATCGGTAGCCTACACTTGGAAAACTCAAGACATAGAGGGTTATGAGCACAAATTAAACAGACCAGAGTAGATCTGAAATCAGGACCGTCTGGGATTTTATTGTGCAGCTTTAAGAAGAGACTGTAAGTATACTTTTGTTGTCTCTGTGGGAGCGCAGTTTGAGCTGCACTGAGCAGTACTCATGCAGTGGATGTCCAGGCTTTCGTCAGTGAAACCCGGAGGGGTCCGTGATTTGTTTTCGGTGCTGCTGTTCAAATGAATTCAGCCGAAGTGCTTATTTGGCTCCCTACGAGGGGGTTTATTTAGTGGCAGCAGCTGCGGGCGATCTGCGCGACGCCGGACAGCGTTATTGGTGGAGTGTGTGACGGTGCTGATGATGCTTAAATCGATCGCGGCGGTACATCTTTGATGCCTGATCAGATGGAGAATGGCCACGGAGTTGCGTTATGATAAGAGACAGCTGTTTAATCCACTACGTAAAGTTGTTATGAAGGTCTCTCCATTTAAAATCGAGATTTTGGCTAATTTTGTGATCGATATTGAAAGTTGTTTTCATTGCATTGGTTAGGGTGGTCATCATCATCACCAGAAAACGTTAGCTCAATTGTTCACTTATAATACATTATTGGTGCTTAATTTGACTTATTAAACTGATTACATATCAAAATCAAAATGGATCAACTCCATCAGCTGATAAAGATCACATGATATAATCAATGGCTATGTAATCACTGTGACAGATTTGATTTGCCACTGTTGTACTCACTGGTCAGCTGGGATTTAGATAATGCAGGTGGTATAAAATACATACACAGTAAGATTTACACTGCCTCTGTGACTGGCAGAAGATTGAAGAATTCAATTAAATTTTAGTTATATACCACAAAATCACAACACTTGCCTCAAGGTGCTTTATATTGTAATGTAAAGACCCTACAATCAGATAACCACCCATGAGCAAGCACTTGGCGACAGTGGGAATAAAAAACTCCCTTTTAACACAAGAAACCTCAGGCAGAACTCGGCTCAGGAAGGGGCAGCCATCTGTGCGTGAGGAGAGGAAGACAGGGCAAAAGATGAGCTGTGGAAGAGACTCATAGATAAATAATAACAATGACTAAATGCAGAGTGGTGTAAAGATATAATGAGAGAAAAAGCAGAGTGACAAAGAAATACTCCTGGGAATCCCCCAGCAGCCTAGACCTACTGCAACATAACTAATGGAGAATTCAGGGTCACCTGATCCAGCCCTAACTCTAAGCCTTGCCTTTGAGAGAAGAGAGAGTGTCTGTCTCCTGAAAACACTTTGAGCTGGTTTCAGAAAAAAGGGCCCTGAAACCTGAAGGCTCTGCCTCCCTTTTTACTTTTAAATATCCTAGGAACCACAACCAATTAAGCCAGCAATCTGAGAGTGATGTGCTCTATTGGGACGATATGATAACATGAGGTCTTTAAGACTAGCGCTTGTTTGTGAGGGACTGTTCTCTGTTAGAGTTCAATTGCATAGGGTCGATGGAAATACTTGACCGTTTAACGGATGACACAAAGTAAACTGTCTATGACATCGTCTCATGTTTACACAGCTATCTCTGAGCCTGGTGGGAGAAATGCACCTCATTCAGGCCTGTGGTGTAGTCTTGGAACACATCAGCAGCCCCTCTAACGCTCTACAAGACAGAGAGGCTCTTTGAGGCACAACAGAGTGAGTGTTTATTGGTAATATTAAACTCACAGAGAGTGATCAAACCACCGCCCACCACCCAGTTCTTGCCCCGGCTCTGCCCCTGGCAGGAGTCACGCCTGTCCTTAGGCATGATGGCATGTCAAGTGAGGGTGGCTGGCAAGGCAGCCCTTTGTGGTCTACCGCAGACTCCTGCTACAAGTGTTTCAGTGTGGTGGACTCTCTGGCACTGATGACTAACACAGTGTGTGTATATTCTACTTGTTAGGCCTGTTATGCAGCAGTATGAGGGCTGCGCTGTCTGTGAAAAATGTCCGATGGAGTTCCCACAGAGCTCTGTATGGACTGCAGTGTTAACTAAGAGTAATTAAACAATAGATTTCTTCATCTGGTTGATTGAAACCTTCACTAGTGGAAAAGTGTAGCAATGATGAGGAATCACAAATGATGGATATGTGGCTTTGGACAAATTAGAATTTTAAATCAAATAACCTCATATGTACATGTGTGGTGCGAATAAATGCACAAACACACCTAATCACTATGGTTAGATACTGGACTGTGTCTGGTTTTGTTTGCTAAACTTAGCAAGCTGCGACCCTTCACCTCAAGTTTCCTCCCTTATAATTACAGGAAGCAAGCACAGCCAATCCAGATCGAGATCACTGCCGCATATTAACAAGCTGAATAGGAGCAAAATTTGAGGACTGATAACTGAATATGCAGGAGGAGGAAGAAGTTTTTACCTATAAAGTTTTGTCAGGGCTGCAGAAGAAACGCAATAATGAAGACTTTAGCTCATCACCTCACACTCATGTAACATGAGCACAGGGACAAATGGAGAATATCGAGATACAAACTATCAGAGATCCAGTTACAGACAGGCTATGCTCAATGCCTTTTCCAGCTGCCAGGACTTTATATGTTTTCATCATTTCTTTTAGCTTCTTTTCCTCTGTGTGCAATCCCTGAAGGAGGAGCATCTCACATCAAGAATTTTCCACAGGTATGGCTTTTCCATCTGTCATTCCTTCACTCATATCTTGTCTGCTATTGTCTGTCGTCCCATCCTAAAAACTCCATACTAATCTTTTCTTTGAAACAGGAACAATATTTAACATAGGTAGCACCTGGGAAGCTTTTCTCTCACAAATCTTATCCTGCCTTAGATAAATTCTTTATTTTAAATGGTAAGTTTCTGTCATTTCCTGTTACTCCTCTCTGGATATCATTAACCTGGAAGCACAGGTACAGTGCTCCAGTCTCGATCTCATTTCAGTTAGCTTAGCTTCCACCTGGGACTTTGACAATTAATGCTAATTCACAAATGCATAAGTACAAATGACCCATTCATTGTTTTATGTAGGGTCGCTGATGAAAGACTAATGAAGATGATGGGAGGTTGCCTGTAAGCTCATTGTATTGCTGAAGAAAAAACAGGATTGTATTGAAAAAAAAAAAGATAAGTGGAAGATGATTGAAGATCGAAGAGCAGAAGAGGATAAGGGTACCTTACATGATTGTGTTAATGTGAAAGTGGGGAAATGACCTGACTTTGAAATTTAGTCTGCAGTTTTATGACAGACATATGAGCTCCTTCCAGTAATTCCACTTTTTTTTCTTCCAGAGAAAGACAAGTGCTGAAGCTCTGGCCGGGCACGGTGACAGGATGCTTTCTGATGCCCTGGGTTTGGATGGTGAGTCAAACTCTCATGCACTCTGTATCCATGTGCCTAAGAACATTTCTTATAAATGGAATGACATAATATCTGTTTATATGCACATGACTGACTGTAAAATCGAGCTCCTTTGTTAAATGCAAACTCACAAATGTAAAGTTGAGTGGTCTCACTTGAAGCTCCACACTGATAATATTGTGAAGAAAATGTAATCCAAAACTAAAAGCTGTATTGATCACGATAGGCTGTTTTCCTGGACTTAGAGGTAGTATTTGACAGAGCTCATCCTGTGTGTGTGTGTGCACGTGTGTGCGTGTGCATGCAGTTGGCCTCCAAAGTGGCAGGCTAATTGACTTTTTGCTGGGCCTGTTGATAGGCTATGTAAAATAAACCGCTCTGACTATAATAGAATCCTGTTTTCTCCACTTATGTTTTGGGTCAGGATCAGACTCCCTTTACTGACCTGACTAACTGAAACAAAGAAGATCAACATCTGATATAGTGTAGTAAATTTTAGACACTCTCAGAAACACACCTGAGTAAATTGCTAGACCACTGTATTTTTGAATGTATCTTCTCATAAAAATAAGACCTTTTTTTTTTTAAAAAAAAAAAGAAAAAAAAAAAAAGAAAATAAGGAAAAAAAAAAAGAAAAGAAAAAAAAAGTTAG
>VURO01000018.1:11629-23155 GCA_015108175.1 Pelvicachromis taeniatus | reverse complement strand
TATTTTTTACTAAAAAAAAAAAAAAAAAGGGGGACCCCCCCCCCCCCAAAAAAAAAAAAAAAAAAGAAGAACTCAAATCCCAGGAAATACCCTTGCAAAGAGAACTAATACCTATATTTTTAATTGGATAGAAATACATTAGATTTAGTTTTATTATTATTATTTTTGGCTTGAAGCCTAATAAAAACACCATGTAATGAATTCACAACAGTAATAATACCTGCTGTGGAAAACTCTAGCATTGGGTGATTTGGGCTTGAAATTTTCTTCACACTCTCCACATCTTAACGGTGCCATTTGACATTGCATATACCTTTATGTGTGTAATAGTTTCCCAAGCTTGATGTATCACAATAACTAAAACCAGGTGTTTGAATACCTTGTGAAAAATATGGAAAGCAGAAGGTTTTAAAGTGGAACAGTTTAATAAGAAGCTTCTGCCAACAACTTTCCAGTCTTCACAGCCAACATCAAGAGTCAAGAGAGTAGAAAACAACCAGATACAATCATTTGAAGAAAATCAACACTTTTCCATAAAGTCAGAGTGGATTTTACTAGAGTGTTCTGACTGCAGACATTTTCTACTTCTGCAAGAGAAAAGGTAGAGCTCATCTTATGGTCTTGTTCACAAATAAAAATAGATATTTGACAGAAACTGCTGCTATATGCCCCCCAAATGCTTTTTATTAATACAAATCAATATAACCCCATTTATTAATTAAAAATTAATTTAATTTAACTGATAGTGAAGAATCCACAATTATAAGTATAGTGTGAATATATGAAATCATGGCATACTGACCAATTGATCACCATCCCTCGGATCTCTGTGCAGTGACAGTAGGAAGGTCTAGTTTTCCAGTTGCATCTAATGTCTTTGCATTTTCCTGATGATTAATAAGAAATATGTAAACATTATTACTGGATTCTTTGTCGCATCCTATCCTCTCTGGAAATGGCGTTATACATCGGCCAGACTGACTTACCGGTACTAGTTTGGTTCTATTGGGTCTTGTTGTTAAGTCTCATTTTTAATTGTCCTTCATTATTTTATATGGCTCAGTTGCCAGCGTGCAGCAATGATGAATTTTTGTTGAAGTTGCCCAGAACTCATAAAAGTCAACATTAAAGCCAAGAGGTATCGAAGGACATAAGAACAGAGCTGCAAAAAAAGTGATTTCTTTTTTAAAGTATCTCTTACTCCTGGAATGATGTGAAATACAGGCTCATATCTTCAAATCAGAGCCCAATTTAGACACGCAGTCTATACACTGCAATTTTAGTAGTAAAAACTATGTCTGTGGTTGCAGATGATGATGCTCTGTCATGGCTGGGGCCGCCTGGTGTAGTCTTCCTCCTTGTCAGCACTGTTGGGATGGTGCCCTCCGTGATGTGCACTTACAGTAAGTGAAGGAGTGATGTTTCAGAGATGGGTAGCATTTCCAGTATTTATCGACTGATGCGAGACGGCGCTGGATGACACTGCATTCAGATACATTAGCGGTTGAGGGAGGCTTGACGGGCTATCGCAGGGAAAGAGAGGTTTGAGAAGTGAGGAAGGCAGCTGTTAAGACATCACCTAGCTTATAGTTGGACACAGAGACATCGATCGCAGGCCCCGCGCTCTCCGAGCTACTTCCTGTGTTTTCATTGTGCTATCATTGGAAGAGAGCAAACAACACTGTCAGGGGGAAAGGGTACTGATAGCTCCGGATCTAATGCACTCAGATCTCCAGGGAGAAAGATTTACATGGAATAGAATGCCCAGTAATTTGCTGCACGTCTGGATGCCACTAACTAAGCTATTGCTGATGGAGAGAGATATATAATAATACTTAAAATTTCTCACAGCAGAATCAGAGCATATCCTAAACACGCATAAAGTGTATTGTGGAGCAGTAATCAGTGGATAAAATTTGATTGTACCCTCACTGCCACTAGTGTGTGAGAGAAAGAGAAACACTAAAGTTAGGTTATTCACAGAACAGGTTAAGAGATGCTATTGCACTAAAGTCACCACTCATCTCGTTATATTTTGCTAGGAAAATGGGAGACAGATGCAGTGATTCATTCAAATGTGTGCATATAAAAAAAGGAAAAAATTGTTTGTATATTTGTAACAAACCTGAAAATCATTATTTGTTATGACCACTTTTAGCCTGAACTTAGGCAACCGTTTCTTGTAATTTCTTGAATTAGTCTTCAGGAATAGTTCTCCAGGCTTCTTGAAAAATCAAGCCATTGCTAGTCAGGTTCTTTCCAGATGATATCCATGATGGATCAACACCTAATGGCATTTTTCTATGTTTATAATTCTATAAATCTTGAACAAGACCTCCAACACCAATGTAGCCGAACACCATGACCTAGCCTACACTGTGTTTTACAGATGACTGTAGATACTCACTGTTGTACCTCTCTCCCGACTTCCTCTATAAATTAAATGGCACACTGCACACCATGGTGAAATATGCCAAGTAGCTTTTTAGAAATCACCTTGATGCTATAAAAATACTGTTTAATGGCTGTCAAACTATCATTCATGGCATTTTTCATAGCTTCAATAAAAAAAAAAAAAAAGAAGCAAAAATAAAAATAACCAACCACGAAACAAACAAAAGCTTCTACCCTTGTACCTTCTTTAACATTTTGGAGGTCCAACTACAATACAAAGGTTTAAGTACAATTTCATGACAACTTCTTTTTCTGCTTACCAATGCCTCTTTTTGTTTTCAGGTTCTTCTGAAAGCTGATTTTGCATTTGCACTCCATTTTGTTTGCATTTTGAAGTTGTTGTCATTTTTATAGCTACAATTACCAGACATTCTTAGAAAATAATATTAAGGTATGCATGATAAAGTATGGCTTTATTGTCAGTGTTTTTAGTGAAAAATAAAAGAATAAATCCCATTGATTGTTAAATAATTGCAAGAGGAGAGGGTTCTTTATGATGTACATATCAAATTGTCTGACACATACAACTCAGTTATGGCCAAAGTGTTTCATAATGTCACACAGATGTTAGATATTAAGAGAAACTAGTGTGTCTCTGATGTGGCTCTCTTTCACAGACGGTCCATCACGAACATCTCACATGCCTTTTATTACTCCCACACTGAGGATGTGAATATTTCTCTGTATATTAGACTTGTAGTGTACTACATATTTGTCTAAAAAACAAATGGGGTGCCTAAAATTATAAATATATATATTTTTTAAAAGTGACTATATATATATATAGACGGGCTATATAATCAAATGATTCAAGTATTCAAGTGTGGGTTTTTTTTCATCCAAAGCTGCTGAAACCCTGTTTTTTGTCTTTTCATAAGACAAAAAGCAGGTGTCCATATTTTCCACTGTGTGTAGGGACTGATAGATTTGAGGGAATGCAGAGAATGAAGAAGAGTATTATAAGGCAAATTACTTTCCCACTGAAATAAGTCTTTCAGTGGAGCCTCAATCTAAGCTGATGGACTGTTTCTTCTAATTAAGGACGAAGTTGTCTGATTGATAAATGAACTGTGGGTCAACCAGGCAACCAGAAACAGGATTTTGCTGCCAAGACTGCAAAGCCCCTGGGTTTCCCATCAGCCACAGGAGCAGATGGTTTAACACTCACTCAAACCTTCCTGGAGGAAAACAGGAATGTCTCATCTGCTTTTGTTAGAGCACTGGGATTATTATGGGCAGCCCCTTGAGTGCAAGGAGGTGAAGCCAGTGAGATTAGAATAAATAAATGGAAAAGTGTGTTTTGTGGTTGTTTTATTGGACAGGATAAGTTGCTGTTGTTTGCCAAATGGATAAGGATTTGATTTTAGAGTCAAATTAAACTTCATACTTGACCTTCAGTGACTTTAACCCCTGAATGCTGACATATGTACATGTGTTTGTAATTGGATTGGATGGCTGCAGAGTTCACATATTGGGTTGTTTTGGGGTTGTTTTTTTTTGCTCCCTAACTATATCACTATTTTATGATAACGCCTCAGAATAATTTGCTAAAATTTAGACTTTTTTGATGAAGTTTGGTAATTAAGGAAATTGTATATGTTAAAGTGTGAATAAGTGGGGGAAAATTGGCATGCACATTGTACCAGCAGTTTAGTCTGACAGACAAGAATAAATTATGTAACTTATTACTGTCTTCTATATTCTGAAAGAAATAGTTGTAGGTGTGTACGTTTAGTAAGAACCATATCAAAATAACCTTTGATCTTAAAGTGTATTTTAGCATGCTAAAACTCTAATGCGCCACCCGATTTGTAGCTTTACTGCTCTTTTAGGCATTACCAAACTGACTCTGATGGGGAAAAAAGTCCACTTTAGCAAAAGGTCAGTGTCCTTGACTTGCTCCAGCATGGAAGTGAGAGTTTTACTGAGTAAGTCCAGCTGTGAGATTCACACATTTCAGCTACTGTGTGTCCTTGTCTGGTCAGAAAACGACCACCTTATTTCATTTACTCATTTAGTTAATTTAATAAGGCAGCCATGTGCTCAGGGAGGAATATGGTAACTGAATCTTTTTATCTCCTCTTCCGTTCAGTGTCTTTGTGAGTGAACGCATAGCCGTTTGCTGATTTCGTGCTCATTTGATGTAAGAGAAACAAAATCTTTTAAAGAGTTAAGAATTAGTTTTTTTTTTAATTAAAGAACTTTTAAAGCCTCACGTTGACTTGAGACAAATTTAATATTAAACCTTGCTAGTGACCGTGTATGTTGTCTGTGGTGTATACTTTATCACTGTAGCCTTCACACCACTCACAAACACACAAAAGAGCTTTCAGCACCACAGTCGAAGGAGGGGTGTGGGCGCACATGGAAAATATGTGCTAAAGACTCCCTCCCTCTCGCTCCCTCCTTCTCTCACCCTGCAGCCCGTCTCAATCACACTCCAACAACACAGAGCAGGTAGTTTGAACAGAGGCGGTGGGCCGGTTCCTTCCGTTAATTCCCTCTGATTTATATAAAGCTGTAAAACGAAAATTTGTCCAGACACCATTAATCACAAAGGCTCAGAACGTCTAGTGTAGTGAAGAGATTCTTTCTGGGGGCATCTACGGGCAGTTAATTTGCCATTTAAACCCCACCTGTCTGTGTCAACTAGTCCGTAGAGAGGTGCATGAATGTAGCCCAATAACTGTTCCAAGGGTTGGGCTGTATCCTTTCCTTCTTGCGTTACCGCAGCCAGGGGCAGGGACCACGTAAAAGGGGATTCAGTGGGCAAATAAATAACACAGGCTTGTTGTTTGTCTAAATAGGCTGTCAGCACAGGGGCCAATTGTTCTGAAAATTTCTTGTGCAGTCTTTGTATTAAGACCGTTGCTACAAAGAAAAAAGAAAAGGTTAAAAAAATAGAGAGGAAAAACATCAATATTGCTAGAGTCTAATAATTCAGACAATTCTTCTAACTGTGTTAAGTTTTCTTAAATAAATCTGTGTTATCCTGACAGCTTTGTTTGCTCTGAATTACAGCAGATTGTATCCTCTGGCAGCCGAAAATGGAATAAGATAAAAAGACATTTGCTTGTTTACCAACTAAAATGTTAATTGGCTTTTGTTTTATTTCACAGTGTGGTAGTTGAGGCTCACACTTTCCACTTCTCATTATTCTTGACAGATTTAACACATTATATGTTGCCCAGGCTGCTCTCTCTATTAAATGTCCCCCTGCAGCTTAGGAATGACATTCAGTGGGCACACACTCTATTAGAGCTCGTTAAAGAGCACGTGATATGGGAAACACTGCATATTCACAGCATCACAGTCTTGGATGAACCTTAAAGGAAGCAGGTGCCTTGGTTGACTCGTTTCACGTCTGGTTGCCGAAACATGCGTCACCTTGCCCTTTGCTGCCTGAAAGGAAACTATTGTGTCTTCATCCTTTGTTTTCCTCACACAAATGGAAATGTAGTTACGATTCACGCTGGCTAGATTTGCTTTTGTGTTTTGTTTTTGGATGGGGGGGGCTTTTCAGTTTCTTCGGCCCTATTTTGCAATATGTCTCTGCAGTGGCTTGAACAACTAATTGGAGTGAGAGACAGGTGGAGCCACTCTGTAACAATCAGTCATATTAGTGGCAGAGCTGTAGCTCACGCTAGGCAGTCTTTTTGTTTTTCCAGGATGTACTCTGAAAAGAGGACATGAACTTTTGACGCTCTTGCATATGGGGGCCCCTAGCCGCTTGTCAGACTTCACTTACTGTGGTTAATATTAAAGTGTCTATAGGTTAGTTGGTCAAAGCACCTCTTTGCACAAAGGAAAAAAGATTACACTGATGCCTCTGATACTGTGAAAAGATGATCCGCCTGTCATTATAACTCCTTTGATGTTTCAGATTTGTGCGTGTGCACATACAGACCTTAGGATTATACTTCTTGGTATTGATCAACACTTCCCTGGCTGGATTTTTTTTCTAAATTTATTATCACACATTCAAGCGTAATTACTTGCCTTGCCTGTGTGTGTGTGTGTGTGTGTGTGTGTGTGTGTGTGTGTGTGTGTGTGTGTGTGTGTGTGTGTGTGTGTGTGTGGTAGTACCAGTTCTATAGTGATGTGTCAGTAGCAGCCTGTCCAATGTGTGCAGGCATGTTGTAGTGTAATGGAACCAGGCAGGTGTGAGGGTCACAGCCAGTTTGTGAGCCAGTGTCTTAACCCCTGCTGTCTGCTTTGTCTGACCATCAGAGGAACCCCTTAATTAGACCCTTTAGTTAGTAACGTCCGCCCGATGCAGCCCAGCAGACATGCCGCAACAATCCTTTCATTAAATGCTCCTGAATGACTTGACAAGGAGAGATTTGGTTTCCCAGTTCCTGCTGCACAAAGGCCATGTTAAGGAAATTTCCTCTCATTTCTCAGTTTGAGAAATTAGAGCACTTTTTGTTCCCTTTACTGAGAAACGAGTATGTGTAATCCTTAGTTTGTAGACTATTTATGTACATCTAGTTGCTAGGTAAAACGACCCTTTCTCCCTCCCCTTATTCGTTTTGCAAAGGAAAATAGTTGCAAAGTAATAAGATTCACAACATACTGTGGGTGATAGTGACATTATGTGCCTAACTGTTTATTAGTCTGTTATTTCAAAGCTATACAATCTTGCTTTTTTGTCATGAGCCATTAATTATAGGTTTACACACTGCTGTGTAGTGTTATTTCAGCAAACTGCTGCTTTTGGTCAGTGTATGTTTGCAATACGAGTTACGTAACTTGCCAAGCTAAAGAGATCCAAGTGGCCAGAAAATGATTGGAAACAGAGCTGTGAGGGAATTAGCTAAAGTGTGGCTAACAGCCAAGTCCGCTGACAAAGACAACAGGTCTCATTCTGTAGAGATCCAGGACCACAACCTGGTTCAGTGACCTTCAGCGGCAGACACAAAGAACGAGAGTGAGGCAAAGGTTTTCATTCTGCTGTTCTTGGCCAGTCTGCGTTGTTGCCTCGGCCATGAAAAATCACCTTCCTAATGGCACCTTCAGAGCCAGATGGACATCTCGGAGTGTTGTGCGGCTGTTTGTGTCAGTGGTTGAAATCTGAGCCACAGGTGTGTTTCAGGTGCAGCTACCAGTTTGTCAACAGAAAGGACCTTGTGCTTTGTTGTAACTGTAGGCTGAGATGGCCTCCAGTGCTGGTGGTTATTTCTAAAGAGATTACAACATTGCTGGAGCTTTAATAAGGTTCTCACGAAGAAGCTACATACACAAAGAAAAGTAAATATTTTAGCAGGAAATCTAATCATTTGACATGCACTGCAGCTGTAGATTTTGAGTAGCAGATTGAGAATAAAGACCAAAAAAAAAAAAAACCCTCACAGCTATATCACTTAACATCTCAGAACAGGAGGATGAACAGTTTTCATGTTAGTTGTGAAATGTATGGTATTAGATGAACTGCATTACAGACTGAAATATACATTTATAATGTTATATGTAATACAGTATATATAAATGTTGCAATTATTACATTAAATAAAGCTATTATTAAATTAAAATTACTATAATTGCCATGTTGGGGGGCACAGCGGTTAGCACATTCACCTCACAGCAAGAAGATCCTGGGCTCAAATCCAGATTCTTCCAGTTGGCGCCTTCCTGTGTGGAGTTTGCGACTTGTGCCTACATGTGTTCTTTGACTTCCTGCTACAGTCCAGACTTAAAGTTCAGACTTTAGTAAGCCAATGACGGACTGATGTGCTCCTTTGCCAGAAGGTTTAACAATTCCCAGTCTAAAAGCTTCCAAAATTAAAGAGCAATGCAGTGTAGTTATAATTAGCTTGATCCTGAAGCTACTTATTCATGCCATCATTTGACTCTTAATAAACAAATCATATGAATTATTGGATATTCTGTTTTTACAGAAGATAATGCAGTCTAGTGGTGCATATCAATAGTAAGACCTCAGTGTCATGGGAGGTACAGGAAAGTAATCCAAAGGCAGAGGTCAGAGACAGGCAGGTAGGGTTAGCATGCATTAGCATGCATTCTGAAAATACAAAGTCTACGAGGCTAAAGCAAAATACTCTACAACAAAACTTTAACCAGACAGCAACAATTGAGGGGAGATTAGCAGAAACACTGAGAAAGCACAGAGGAGAGACACACTGAGGGTTAATCAGGGGAATAAGACAAGGTACAGGTGAAACCAATCAATTAGATGAAGGACATAAAAGCAGCGTAAAGATGCAACAGACAAAAGACTACTAAAAAAAAACAAGTAGTAATGGGAAAACACTCAACGGAGACAGCAACTTAACAAAAAAAATACAAGGAGACACCATGGGGGGCAAACTAAATGAATACAAAAATAAAATGCCAAAGCATGAATGAAATCAAAACAGAATAATCCCTCTAACCAATTCAGAACACTAGAATAATCATAACAACCATTAAACAGCAAAACTTATTCCTAAATAAAACTAAGGCTCAAAGTAACAAAATGTCCACATTAGTTAGGAAATCCAAAATAACCCAACAAAACCATGACCCTCGGTGGCTAAGCATGTAATTGAATTAAAACCACAGTGGAAGAACAAAAACTGAACACTGTCACAAAATAAGCCGCATGGCCATGATGAAAAGGGATATGCATGCAAATTAAAAATGAAAAGAAAAAAAAAATTAAATGAAAAAAAAAATAAAAGGACAAGAAGAAAAGAGCATTTGTGGGGAAAAAAAGCACAAATTCCAATAAGGTGTCTCAGAGAAAAGAGCCACACAGGAACTGAGCTCTGAGGGCTTTTATTGAGCGCTTGCACACTGGTCCCAAGTGCTGCCGGTGTCAGTCACCTTATTTACCGTTTGTCACAAAAACAGGCAGAACTGGATTACATTTTAAGATTTTAATTTTTATTACACAGCAAGCACTGGGTGCTCATAAAATCCCAGATTGTGGGAATTTGCATTTTACAAATGATATGTAGTGGTATGACATTAAAAAATGTTTCTGTCAAGATAAAATTATTTATTCACAATGCACTATAAAATGCTAATATAGATTTACATGTCATCTCTGCATTCATTTTTCTTGACTAGCTGGAGGCAGTGTGCAGTGAATCACAAAATGTTTGACATTTATAGTCTGATGCAGAAAGTGAATGGTTGCGACAGACTTAATTATTACTTGCGAACTGTGCATTTAATGGTCGTCTTAATGCCGTGAATGCGAGTATGTGGCTACATGTATTTCAGAGGAGTTTACAAGCATTGTTATTTTCCATCAGACAGGTCACATCCTGAATCAAACATAATTGCATTACATATTCTATCACAAGCTTTTTAGTTTCAGTTAGAAACTTCAGATGAGCATTTAACAGCCAGTACGAACCCTCCAGCGCTTTTTCAGCAGTTATAGTGATTAACAACAATAATATTGGCTGAGAAAAGTGATTCAACAGAAGTGTGATCGTGTTTCAGTGCTCTCCGGTGTCACGTCATAGTGTCATGAAGAAAGAGACGGTGAGACGGACTGAGTGAGAGAATGAGACAGCATGACAGACAGAGGGAGGGGAAGGAGGGAGAATCTTGCTGTGACAGCCTTTTCACTCTTTATGAATGGAGTTTTTCTTCCCACTCAGCATTCTAAAAAGTATTCAAAACGTCAGTCTCAGCACAGTGATTTGGCCGTACTATTGTGGGAATTTTTAATATTTATCAAGATCTTTCGTTTACTTGAAGGCTGAGGCTCTGCTGGGGGTTTTCATATTCTGTCATTATAGTTATAGAGTTATATACTGAATTATCCTTAAAGATTCAGTAGATAAGGTTGGCTACAAATGGGCTTTGTTAGGTCATAGCATTGTAGGCTGTAGCCTATTTTTAAATAAAAAACAAAAAACCCCAGAAAGAAATAATAATAATAATATAAGACATGTATATAACTGTTTAACTCATCATAATTAAGAACAATTTCAAGGGACACAGGTCTTTGTGTCAAAAAAGAGAGAGATTTGGCTTTGTTGGAACATGGATTCTTTTTAATGCCTCACACAGGACAAAGGAGAATGAGAGTAAAGGTGCAGATGAGACACCAAAAGAGTGACCAAGGTTCTGTTCTATTCAGTTTAGATTTAGTTATGCAGTACTAATCAAAAGCTGGATGAGGTGCTTTATACTTTAAGGTAAAGATCCTATAATATAGTATTCTGGAGAAAACCAAACAATTAAATGAACTCCTATGAGCAAGCACTAGGCAACGGTGGCAAGAAAACAAGATCACTTATCATTTCTATGCCGATGACGTTCAGTTGTATGTCTTTTAATCCTCACCAGCTGGCCACCGTAGTACACTGTTTGACCTTGACTTGTGGTCGGCTCTTCAATTACCTTGACCTAAACTTGAACAAAACTGAGGCCAAGCTCATAGCGCCTCCCGATTTACATTCTAAAATCAGTCAGACTCCTACTCCTTTTTGTTCAGCTACTAAATCCAGTGTTCAGAAACTTGATGTAATATTTGATTCCTCTCTAGGTTTCCTATTGCATGTAAAGTCTCTTTGTATCTCAGCTTCCTACCAAATACTCTGCTGCGTGCAGTCTTCAATCACAGGCTCAGAATCTGCTGTTCTACCTACAAAACTGAAGACCAGGGGATGGAGCTCGTAAGTCTGAGACACCAAGAAAGAGTCTCCCACTAAAATTAGCTGACTCTGACTCTTATATACCAGTCAAAAACCTTTTTGTTTAACCAGGTACTTTTAAATTAATTACATATCTTAACTTGTTTTTGTATTTTTTTTATAGCATTCAATTTTCTTATTTATTTAACACTATTTTGCGTACATCACTTTGTGACCACTTGTCTTTGAAAGGTGCTTGATTAAAAAAATGTTACGGTAATTAACTGACTTACTTGCTGTAACAAGTAACAAGTAAGTCAGTCTTGATTTATGAAGACTGTGTCAGATTAATTCAGATTAATAGAGTTTATGAGTATTGTTAAATTGTTAACTCCTGTTTTCATATATATATATATATATATATATATATATATATATATATATATAATTTTTTTTTTTTTATATAAAAAAAATTCAT
>VURO01000017.1:0-14774 GCA_015108175.1 Pelvicachromis taeniatus | reverse complement strand
GAGAGCCTTTCCTGGGTTTACCCTTTTATTTCTTATCTGCATTTATTGGATTTCTTTTTTTTTTTTTTTTTTTGTTTTTAAAAATGTTTTTTTTTTTTTTTTTTTTTTTTTTTTTTTTTTTTTTTTGGGGGGGGGGGTGTCAAAACAGGCAATAAACTCATAATATTCATCAATTTATTGAGTCACTTTGCTATCATTACATTTCCACAGCACAGCTTCAACATTGGTAAATCAAACTAAATAAGCTTGCCATAATGCTTTTGGCAAGTTAGAACATGTAGCTGTGTAGAGTAGCACATGTTCACTATTTTGTAACAGCAGGAAGTGCAAGCAGTTGCTGTGTAATCACACTTTTCCTGCACCGTCTTCATTCTTTGGGACATTCTGAAAGAAAGAAGCTCCACAGACATAAACAACAGCAGAGCTCTCGCTGCCTGATCTGATCACTGCCCTCCGTTCCGCTGTGCATTTCTGAATACCTCTGAAAATGTAAACGAGAGTCTTATGACATTAAAGCCTCAAACGCAGAGGCTCGACATATGCTGTGGCACTGCAGAATGCTTTAATGTGATAAGTAAGTGTCACATGTGGGAGGGGGCGGGATTTCCCCGGCTGCTCTGTAGCTGAGGTTGATGGTAGCCCCCAGTGGACACTCTGCAGTACTTGGGCCATTGTGAGTCTAACATTGGCATTGAGGGCCATTAAAGGCTCCATAAAGCGACCAAGGCCTAGGCACCTAGCACCGCAGTGCCGTTCTCTTCTGTGGCACGCAGGCATCCCATAATCCTTAGCATATGGCCCGTGAGTGTCGACAGGCATGAAATTACATCAAGGGCATTTTTTGATAACTGTCGATACTCTCACAAAGACGGTCAGCCTTATTGACGCCAAAGTCAAGGGCTGCTGTGTGCGATGAGGAGGGGGGAGTTGTCTGGGTGTGATGAGGGGCCTGCAATGTCAGACAGATGCCAGTGAGAACGGATCCAGAGGGAGCATGCTCTTTATTGATATGAGTAAATTGATATTGATAAGGATTTGAATTGCTATGGATTGTGTTAAGCGGCATTATAATAGAGAGGTCTTCAAAAAGGATTGCGGTCAGAGAGTCACTTTATTAGACAAGTTTTTCACTTCTTTGAATTTAGTCGTTTGAAATCCATGCATATTCACGATTTATCTCACTTATTTTTAGTTTTAATTTAATTGGGACAAACATGTTGCTGACAGAGTCCACCAGAGTGCATGATTACTTGCAGTTCCACTTGGTTTTTGCATGAGATACAAAACAGTGCGAGCAGTGAAACTATAACTCTCTCACACTGCTCTGCTTTTAGCATTTAAAAAGGCTTACTTTGGTTCATTTGTTTCAGTGGAAAGCTAAATTTGCACACACGTGGACTTAGAGCGCAATGCTGATATTCCATTTACACGCATGTAGACATGAAAACATGGCGATAAAAAAAGATTTATTTACTTCGATCAAAAATGCAAAGTTTTTTTCTTATAATATTTACACGGATATTTGAATTAATCTTATGACAGCAGTGTTAAAAGTAGGTATTGTCTTCAGGTAAGGGAAACGCTGTTTAAAGGTGTAGGTCACATCACATCAGCGAGCTCTCAGTAGCTGCAGGGGAGTCTTGAAGTGGACCTTACACGGAGCAATATACATATGTGCATTTAGAGTATACTCTACTGCCACCTAGTGATCACTGAATATTTGATTAATGTGTTGAGGTCCATGCATATTTCCTGCTATGTGAAGCTGACTATTGCATGTTCATATTAGAGAACTGAATTAAAGTTCTGCAATTACTTATCAAATGTTTAATATAAAAGCAAAATGTACACTTTCTGAAAGCGACTTTAAAATCATCCACGCTAATAATGGATGCAACGTTCAATCCAAATCTGAAAATACATCTGTTTGCATCCATGACTATTTTATTCATCATAGATTTAATAATCAATACCCATAATGCCAGAGGCATTATGTAAAGCAGAGGCAATGTAAGTGTCCCGAAAACAGATTCCCATGGGAAAGATGGATTTGGATAGCAGACATCTATAATGCTTCCTGTCATGGATAAAGAGGATGGCCACATTTCAGCTCAAATATAATCTCATTATTGGCTGTAAAAGTAAGAACAGACCTCAATTCAACTTCTGGGAGACATGGTGCTCATGTCTCTTTCTACCCTTAATTTCTCTCATAAAATAGTCTGGGCTGAATAGCGGTCTTAATGGTTTGCCAAATGTTTGCTTCAGACAGACACCATCATTGTTTCTTTGACGTATAGCAGGGTGGCCTTTGAGTTGTAAACTTCGGTTTTAGAAGTTTTCTTTGGACAAAATGTATGTTCTACATTTTAGTATTAATATGAGCGGAGAAATTTGTCAAACTAGAAAAGTAAAAGACAAGAACTTCCTCTTACCTGATCATCTCGAGCTGCCATACAAAGGCAAACAGAGAAATAAGCACATTTTTGTACAACAGGAAATGACAGTCACCTCTGCTACCCCAATGAAAGAAAGCATTCTTTAAAGGACACTTGTAAATAAATTGCAACCATATGGGGGTTTTTTTTGTTGTTGTTTTGTTTTTTGCTATTTGAATTGAAGGAAACGGGAAGGAATTAACGGATAAATACATATTAGTCTTATCTGTGCGCTTTACAACATCATACATGCAAAACACTCACGTCCTACGGGGGTCACATATATTTAGTGAATGAACGACGGGGACGTCACTGCAACGGGACGCCTCATTATTTGTGAATGATCTCCTTCCTGTCCTAGCATACTGAAGCACTTAAAGCCGACCAGCACCGACTGAGGAAATAAATAAAGCTGTTCTTTAACTTCCTGGGATGCTGCTCTAGGAAACATTTACCCACGGTAAAACTTAGTTAAGAGTGCACAAAGTGACTTTTTGCGTACTGTTGTGTTCTGGAAACACAGTAGAAGCTGTGCAGATGGAAAATGGGATGTGTGTGCGTGTGTGTGCATGTCTGTGTGTGTCACAGCAGTTGATAGCCTGATCACCTGAGTCCACATTCCTCAGTGTGTTGCATGTTAGCAGCGAGGCTACCTTCTTCCCGGTCCAATTAGCTTCCATTACCAGCTTGTAGCATCCCTGTTACACTGTTGACACACTTTTTCGCAGGAGCACACCCTCACTTGTTCACTCAATCACCCACTGCCGCGCGTGCATACGCACACACACTCTTGCCTCTCGTTCTGTTTCTCACACACACACACACAGCCTGTACTTTACAGATATCAGCTGTTATCCCCGCCTAGCATCAGTCCCCAGGCACTATGCTAACAGCCTCCTCTACAAGCCAATTTACAAGGATTCTGGTCATGTTTACATTAGCCCTCTCTCAGTGCATGAAAAGAGCAGGGCCGCGCTGCAGAATAGAAATGAGCAAATATGAATAATTCAATCTTCCTCCTGGCCATTAACACGTTTCCCTTGAATAAAGTGATAATAGGTTATCATCTGTGAAATGGAAATTTCATAACAGAGACTGTGAGAAGAGCGTCTCCGGTTACACCAGAGGAAATTAATTTCACAGCACATCTGCTCCACAAAGCCCCGGCCCTCCAATGCTAAGTATGAGAAAATGTAGTCGTTCAGCTCTGCTAGCTTTCTAATTAGATTAGCATGCTTATTTGAAGGCGGGAATCTTTAGTCTAGTCAAAGGAATTAGTGTTCCCCATTACAGATACCTAATATTTATAATAATGAAATGACTTGGCCAATTAGGGAGGGTTAAAAATGCATTATTTTACATTATTATATTTGCCAGATGGTACACTGAATAGTCCATGTTGTGCTGTGCCTCTGGATTAGGTCTATGGTGGCCTATTCACATGGCATGATGTAGTAATAAGTGTTGAAGGCATGTTCAGTCCAAGCATTTCAATTTCCCTGCCTTCCTGTGGAAGCAGCTTTAGCTTGAGGACCAATCAAAAGTTTGACAGAAAGAAAAAGCCCAGAGCTTTCGATCTTCTCTGCTGAAAAGATAAACGTGTCTGAAACAAATCAATCCTGAAAATTGAAAACTTTTGGTGTGTGTGGGGATAAGGCAGTGAGAGCGTTGTAAACGGTTATGATTTTGATAACTATCGTCATAAGGTGTCCAACAATGGCAGCGTGGGAGTAGAAGCTTTGAGACGACTAGAGGACTTTCCTCCTGCCTTTCATCTATTTCTATCATTTTTTTTGTTTTGTTTTGTTGTTTACTGGTGGACAGCTGTAAATGATAAGAGATTGAGGGTCCATTATCTGAAATGGGGATCAGCAATCCCTCTGGTGCGTGGCTATGAGACTCAAAGTGGCAGACTTCTCAGAGCCTGCTGAGTGTGGAGGAGAGGACCACAGAGAACGGAGGACCGGTGCCAGCTTAAGTGCCAAACAGGAAGCAGTATTCCTTAACTGAAGCAAGGAGTAAAAGAAAAGAATGGGTGTGAAGGCAGGGTTTAGAAACCAGCACCTATATCCTGTCATGTCTCAATATGGGCACGCCACCCTGTGTTTTGACTTTCAAAATTATTTCAGGCCTTCTCAGATGAGGTCTCAGTTTGATAAAAGACATTTGCTATGCTGTATTCAACATACAATATAGCACCCGTGAGAGCCCATTAATATGTAGCATGTAAGCCTTTCTAGGAGGACATCAGACTTCACGTCCTGCTGCAGACCTTCTGTTATAGTTTGCCCTTTTGTTAACGTAATCAAAAATCTTCCATAACCTTATGTCAGTGCTTTAGTTGTTTCATCACATTTAGCCAGAGCTTACAGGATAAAAATAAGAGCGGTAAACCTTTGCCCTACTATGTTAACACTCTGATGCTATTTATCTATGTTAATATCCTTGTAAGCAGGAGTTCTGTTTGGAAGCTGCACTTCCCCACACCTCACTCCCAGAGAACAGACCTTGTCAAGGTTAAACTGAGGCGGTTGACACATTGTTTTCCATTGCAATTCTCGGCTTCTCTTCTATCTTGCTCCGGTCTTTTACAGATTAAGGCGGTTGTATTATAAGACACAGAATTAAAGCCGCAGTGTCCTAAAGATATAGCCCAATTCACTGCTCTTAATTTCGCAATTCCATCACCTGGGTGCTGCAAAGCCCTGCTTCTCCATCAAAACCATTAAGGGCATTGAAGCCTGGAGTATCATCAACAATGACAGGTAAATATTTAGGCTGTCTCACTGGAGCAAATAAGCCACCCAAGGTCAAATGGCTGTGTTAGCCCATTCCTGCCTAGCTACATTGGTCTTTAAGTCTCAGCAGCAACAAAGTACACAAATCCACAGGAGAGCAGAAGACAGTTGTGTGCATCAACTTGTGCAGCGATGGAATGTAAACTCTATAGCAGGCCGCTTGATAACTGTGAGATAAAGTAACATTTAGAATATTAAGATAAAGAAAATATCTTGAGATGTGCCTCTTTGCACCATCACTTTATATCATTTCCTGCATCAAAAACAGTCGCCACATCAGGGGACCAAACAATTGCATTTCAGAACAAAAAAATAAAAAGGTCAAGGGACCCTGTTTGCCGCTCAAGAAATCATCACATCTTAAACAACAAGCAACTCTCAAATGTGTCATTTATCATATAATCTGTCATACCGAGGCAGCGTTTTGCCAGAGTTAAAAAAAAAAAATCATAATTGAAGTTTTTATCTTTTCCATTATTTCCTCCCACAGCCTCTGTCAACAAAATCAAAATGCCTTCTCGAGTCACGTTGGGGAAGTGCAGCCCTGGGCCGAGGCGCGGTGGCCTCTGAGATAGGCTGCGTGAGTGAGTTCTTTGCTTTTGTGTCAACAAGAGACTTTATGGCTTTGAAGTAATAAATCATAAAAAAAAAACTACTCTGTTCCTAAACATTTTTAGATAAGGGAGTTAGGAATCAAATCAATTTAAGTTTCTGTACACAAGGTCCCTGTGTGGCCTGCAAACAGTCTGAGTATCAAAACCATCTCAACGTGAAGCCACTGTAAATGGATTAGTGTGCGCGTGTCATCCTTCAGGAACAGCTACAGTGTGGCTGACAGAAATCATACAGGATCAAAATATCCTCTCAGACAAATTAAAATGAAAAAAAAAAGACTCGGAATATCACCAGAGATACCATCAATCAGCTCGTGTCTTCAGGGAAAACGACACATTTAACATAAAACTCTTTATGTTTAGAGAACAACAAAAAAGGCAGACTTTAATTTGTTATTCAAACAGTATAACTGCAGATAAATAGTTCATGTTGCCTGTATATCGCAATTAGTATCCCTCAAGATATTCATTTCGTAAGCATAAAAAGGCACTTATATGAGGAAAAAAGGAGCATCTTCCTTCCCAGCTGTCCAACTTATTGTTTTACTGTTCTCCCTGAAGGAAGTCATAAAACTTGTTACCTAAAGAGATTTTTCTCTGTCTTTTCCTTTTATTGTTGTGATACAGTAATTAAAATTAAGAGAAAAAGCACCTCTGGTGATTATAAATAGGCAGGGCACAAAGAACGAAAGGAAGAACTCATTAAATTACAGGAACAAAGTTCCCTGAGTGAATTAAGATTTTTTGCTCCGATTATCACAAAATATGCAGCCTTATGATTTTATATAAATGAAATTTGAGTGAGAGGCCACAGAGAACGTAGCTATCAGTTACTGCTATGTAGTTTTCATTCCTTCGCATCAGCAAAAGCTTTTTTTCTTTCTTTACTGACAAAAAAATCTTCATATGGTGCACTTGCTTCTGTGACTCGGTGATGTGGTCGTGGTAGGAGATAAGGAGGATTTTGCAGAAACATCTCATCTCTAATGTCCATATGTCGTTTTCTCTCAACTAACTTTTAGTGTCCACGTTGCAGCAGAGTGGCCGCTGATTACCTAATTGCAGTTATTGAAATAAGCCACCATAAAAACACTTGACGTGTTAAAATAGCACAGACGACAACAGTGAGGGGATGAGAAGTTTGGATGAGCATCATCATGGCACCTTATGAAGCAACCTCTCGGGTATTAAATCTTCTATACATATAAATCATCATTAATGTTTCAATATATAGTCACGTGACTTCAATATATTATTTATTTTACACATTTACATAATTCAAAATATGATATGTAACAAATTTGTTCGGTTTTGTTCCGGTAAATTTACCAGCATATAGATTTTGACCTAACACCAATGAAATGACACAAATAGGGAGAAAAAAAAATACAGAAAACTACTTTAGGGACAACATGATGACATCATTGGGGTGTCACGGTCCCCTGATCACATTTTCAGTCTTTCCAAGCATAGAACAATTGCTGGTTTGTTTGGCTGATTATCCTAAAGCTTTCTCTATGACATTAAATTTGGAATGAAATTGGTATTTCAAAACTTGTGACGGGCTGCTTGACTTCGCCCCGTGTCAGCAACAGGCCATTTATCGCCGATTTAAGTGTCAGCATTAAATTATCCCTTCTTTTATGACAGCAGCATTACTCATCAGGATTAAGGCTAGCCAAACAGAGGCTCCTCGGCTACAGCCATCTCCTGCTCCCCATCGATCGCTGTTCCCTCCATTACCAACACAGAGGCTATCTGCATGACACCGGCACACTGCGCATGTTGATGATGCTCTTGTCTGCTACCAGGATGCTTGTATCATGAGGTAACGAGAGAGAGAGAGAGAAGGAGGGAGCAAAACACAGGAGAAAAGAGGAGATAAAGAGAGAGACTGTACGCAGAGACTCTCCAGAGAGTTAAGGTATAATGAAGTGCTGGATAGGTTTAATACGAACGACAGAAGGGGCCACTGCCGTAGTCAAGTGCTGTTAATATCTCCTCCATTCCTTAAGCAAATCAAGTTATCTGGCACTGCCTGTGTTTCGATAAGGAGTGGATGAGGTCCGTTGAGAACAGCTTGATTTAGATGCTGTTTAAAGTGAATATCCAGATAACTCAAACACATAACACTGTATGATCTGAATCTGCTTGTATGCCTGCTTGTTTTTTTACTCAGCGGAGCGTGCACTCAGACTGAAGAAAGCAGATAAAACTGCAGTGGCGTCTACATAAATCCCTCATTTCTATGCCCTTGCCTTCCAATGCCTCAAACGTGCCACAAGACATTACTTAAATAATGCCTGAAGGTGCAAACGCCACTGATGGTGTCCCCCTTCGTTCAATTTGAAACGCATCAAATCCTCTCTAATTCCACATTTCAGGCTTTTAAATTGCCCTGTGCTCTGAAACGTAACCAAAGGCTTCAACTTTGTTTCGAGACTTTTTCCTTTTTATTTTCTATTAATGTCAACTTTGTGTTACTCTGAGAGGATGAGATAGGAGAGGGAATAAGGCCATTTTCTTTTTGTTGTAAATGTCCTCTGTGCGGTCACACAGGAGTATTGTAGGAGATAGCAGACCAGAGGATTTTCAACACAGGCCAATTTTAGGAAGTGAAAGCTGACCTCTTCAGGGACATCCGCATGGCATGTGTCTCTCAAACAGAGGAATCAGGGGATGTTCTTCTTCAGGTGGTACAACACTGGACCACATGGACAGAACAACAGCCTGTCTTGTTTCAGATCTGATTTGGTGGTTTAAAAACACTAAGCAGACCAAAATAGTTTCTTTAAAGAAAACTGCAAACTCTGCTAACAACGAAAAAGTGGTTTTATAATATAAAACAGCATGGAGTCATAAGTCTAAATGGTTATTCATCATTCAATAAGTTTGTATTTGTTTAAAAATCATCCTAGTGCAGTATTTGTTGTCCAGCATTCAATCCTCTCAGTAAGTACTCCTTTGTTAGGTTATGTTATTAAGTTCTGATTACTGGTAAATGAAGTTTAATCTTCTTGAATATTCTTTACAATAAAGCATATAAGTGTAAATATAGTAAGTGGGTAAGAGAGACCACAGGATAAATGCACAAAACAAAAAAATAATAACATAGGTATTATTGCAATGTGTTATAGGATGCTGTCTTTTTCAGCATGTTACCCTCAAAATACGTAAATGCATGTATTTTCATGGATGTTAGAAGAGAGCCTGGAGCTGTACAAAATGTAGAAAATGAACAATTTATTAACAAGATATCAATATTTCAAGTTTCTAAAAAAGGCAAACCATGTTGGCAGGCAGTGAACAGACAGTTTTTATACAACTTCTGGGTTTACAGTACGACAAAATCTGAGTATTGCAACATGGTGAAAAAAACTGCATTTGACTTTATGTACTTAACAATAACATAAAAACACCATTTGTACCAATCCATCTGTGAGTAGACTGGTCTATGGCCTGAAGCTTGCAAAGAATACAGTGACTCAGCGTCTTTCCTGCATGAACCTAAGTCAGATAAAGTTAAATCTAAAGCGAATAAAAGCACTTTCTGGTGCTCCTTGGAGGTCCATCCATCAAGTTTAACAAGTAGTACAAAAAGTAAAGTATCTTTTTTCATCTTTGCTTTACTATACACAGATTTTGCTTATGTCATTTTAAATATGTGTGGCTAGAGGCACACAAAAAGATGATATTCATAAATGACATTACAAAGCAGTCTTCACTGAGCCTGCATGTCAAAGTATAGATGCGCTGGTTGGGATGAGTGGATTAGTCAGCAAATCTACTTTTTTTTTACATATGTCATCGTCTCATTATTTCAAACTAAATGCCAACTAAATGCCAAATGTACCTATATTATAGACTGCCAAAAGCAGCCTATAATATAGGTACAGGCAAACATTTTAGGCTCAAGAATGCCTGTAAAGAAGTCTGAGAATAAAGACAACTCACAGTCATTGTTTCCCTACCTTGAGCTCATCTTATCACTCTATTACAAATCTCCCCGCTAAGACCAACGTCATTTTTCTCCTATGTAGCTATCAAATGCCCCTGCCCTCCACGTGTATCGACCACCCTCCTCCTAGAGATCAATACTGAGCCTATGGAGGCTGGAGCAAAAACTGTAATTACTCACAAAGCTACAAATTCCTAGGCGATAACAGCTTATTTCATTCATTATTGCAAGTAAGAAAATACACACATATACACACATGTAAACCCACACGCTTCAGAAAGTACCAAGTGATAATCATGCCGTAGTTATTTTCCCTGTTTATTTATCTTAACCCCTTGCAAGTTTTTCTCATTAGGGTTTCGAGGGTAGAGGCTGGTGTAAGGATAAGGAAAAACTTGCATAACAAACAAAAGTTTGTTATGTGTGATGTAAAAGAACATACATTTCATAAGGCACTGGGGACTTTGTGCTCTTCGGTTCACCTTGTCTCCGTCATCTGTATCAAAATAAATGAAACAAGGAGCGAAGCTGAGGACAAGGAAATCCATTTTGAACTGCAAGTGGAAAAGATGAATTATTTTCCAACATGAGAAATAAGGTGAGCAATAAAACCTCTGATGACACAAAAGGGTGAGAAAGGATAACAAACAAGTGAGCGAGATTTGCTGCCTTTCAGCAACCCTCTTAAGTGGTAATAGGATAACCCTGGACACGTCAAGAGCCTATCAAACTGCCCCTCACATTCGACCCCTGGGTGAGGCAGGAAGGGCCTGCTTTGTTTGTAGCAATTGGGTCCTGTGTGCGGGGCCGTAATGAAGTGACCTGAAATAATGGAAAGCCCTGGGCCCCGCGCCGATGATTTTTGCTAGGATAAGAGCAGGGATCCTGATTCTGAGTCACAGTTCATTTCATTTTTCGCCTCTGATGAGATCTCCTCCGTTATCTGATAAAATTGAACAGCCATTACCGGCTGGGGCTCAGGCCGGCCAAGCGGTAAAGCGCTGCCGACTGCTCCTAACAGAAATCCTATACACTCCACTTTGTCAGCAGTTTTGAATTCATCGTTTGCTGGGGGTTGAGCCAGATGATAGGAATAATCTTGGCCCAACCAAGATTGACACTTCATTTCAGAAATCAATATTTACAATTTACTTCTTTCAAAGTTCATTCTGAGAGAAGATTCCATATTATCCTTTCCAAATAAGCTGATCATATCTCTCTCTGGTCCTGGAATGGGTTTTCCCAAAATGTGAATTTTTTGGTTTAGAAAAAAAAAAAATCAATGTCACCATTGTGGGCTTTAATCTGCCCTTTGATGACAGTAAATCTTTATCTTTTTATAGGCAAACGGCTGTGGGCCACTGACACCATTTCCTCCCAGAACAAAGCCCCTCGCCCCGTGTGGACGCTGGTAGATACATGGAGCCCTAATGTGGCTGGACACGCAACCGACGGGTCATTAATCAGACACTGTGACAGCCACCTCTTCCCAATCCAGCCCCGACTTCAGCCACTAGACAAGCCTACTCAACTCCTTACCCACAGGAGCCCACGCAGAGAGCAAAGCGACAGAGGAGAAGAGGATTGAATGGACAGAAGACAGGATAGAAAGGGGTGAAGAGAGATGGTGCAAAGCCGTGGCATAAAGGAACTCAGGAACCATGTGCAAGACTCAGAGATAAGATTTGTAAGATTCAGAGAAGAGTTGATTTTTGAGGTGGGATATAGTGTGGCGAAGTGGGATTAGTTTCTAAAGATCATCATGGCTTGATCATAAGCTGATGTATAACACACATGTATTGACTGAAATGTGCACTTTACCACACTGCTGTGTGCAATTCTGGCACCCAACAGTTCCCAAGAACAGCAGTGCTCTTGAGCTGATGCTAGCATTAGCATACTAAAATGCACCCAGGGACAAAGCTATGCTAATATTTACAACACATATAATATTTATTTTACAAAGGCAATTCAGCATGTTACCAACCTATCATTGCCTACTAAGTATATAAAAACACTGGTACTACTTTCTGCCAGGTAGGGACTGATGGGAACAACTTCAGCTTTGAAGGTAGCCTTATTTTGGTCATAAACAGGGTGTGATTTGCTGTCAGAAGACTCACAATATAATCCTAGAAATATTCCTGTTCTCCATCAACCACAGACCTGATTGTTGTGAGCTGTGGAGCTTATTCTTTCAGCTTTTTTTGTTGGAAACTCGATGGAGGGATCGCTGAAGAAATTATGTGCATGGCTTGTTGGATTTGCAAGTGATCATGCATTTAGTCCGAGGTGCTGATAGAGAGGAAAAGCCACACTTCCTCACACTCCACAACCCTAATCTGACTGTTACTCACTGCATCAGTGACAAGTTAGAACTTGTGGTCCAAGATTGTTACAGAGTCAAGTCATTTTTACATATTTATTGACTCAAAAATCTGCTGCTGATCTCAGTAAACGTAACAGATTTGCCTCGTTTTGCATATGTGGGTAAAAGATGCTCCGCAGAAAGCAGAAATAGTCTGTCATTAAAGCAGCCTGTTTTCTAACTCAGATATGTAGGAGTCTACTGTAGCGGAATATTTATTTATTAGTTTTAAAATTAATATCACATTGCAGTGTTCAAATTTGAGAGTATTTTGCAATGAAATATGAAGTTAAGTGACAAAGTGCAAAAGTTGAAGGGGATTTTATTCTAGCATGTTAAATCGTTTTAGTCTTTTTGCATGAGTGAATCACTTCTATCTAAAAACACGAGACTGAGAACGGTCATTTTATATTACTGAATATGAAAAATGATACATTGTTTTTGTTTATAGGCTCTTGATTAGATGTTTAAGTTCTCAACCTGTTTAGTTGAAGCTCAAAATTATTCGACAAACATTACATTACGACAGCTGAAACAAATATTCTAACAGTCTTCAGGTTGGATAGGAACGCTCTGATTGCCACACTGGTAATGCAAGGTGATCACTGAAGTTACATTTGAACAGGGGAACACTTTTGCACAACATTTCATGTCATTTTATTTGTTGTTGCGTTTTTTCATACTCGCAAATGCCAACCTCATGGTGGCAACAGAGGATGTTAGCAAACATTAACGGGATTCATTCATAAACCATAAAACATTCCTATGGTAATCTACATGCTGTGGTTGTTGATATACTTCGGACTGACTGACCCAACCAACAGATTAGCATTTTCAACTCAACTTATTAAGAAATACTGTGCAGTATGAGGTTATTTCACAGTTACAAAGCAGGTTGATCATCTGGTGCAACTACAGGATCTGTTTGAGAGATGGGTCACTAAGAAGAGCAACAAACCATTCTCCAGCATTGCACTCCTAAGATAACGGTCCACCTAACACCATTCTCACTAAGGCCTGCTGCCCTGTATTTTGAATATGGTTGCTCTGCAGCTACAGGAAAATGCCAGAATAATGTCAACTGTTAGATGAAAATGTTGCATTTTGGAGTTCATGTCAAGACATTACCCAATGATCAAAGCTTTTATTTGGGATTTAATTGCAAGTACTCCCACTTTCTGCGTTGTTTGTTTCTAGGTCTGTGTGTCTTTGAGCTATAGAAAAGCGATAAGAACACACATTAACACAGATCATCACAAGTAAACCCTCAGAGGTACAACTTGATGCAGTTAAAGGAGAAATAACCAATCACAACTTTGGCTTTACTGAAAACCTTAACATGATTTGCAGCTAAGTTAGAGCCCAGTGAGCATGTGTGTTATCCAATTTTCATTGTTCTTTGGGATTGAAGTGATGTTCCAAATCATCTTATAGGCACAGCTAATGCAGTTTCAATTGATCACAGGTTTGAAGGAGAATCATTTTCTCATTGTCTGTCGGGCGCCTGAGGAAAGCATGGAGCAAATGTATATATCTCAGAGAAAACTGCATATGTGAGCATGAATATTTGGGTTTTTCTAACTGCACCCAGGTGATAACCACGTTTCTCTCCATTTTACAACAAGCCGCTCTTCCTGAGCCAAGTATACTCCATTAAAACCCCACTTCACCATAAGCCCCAGTGGATAAAATAAAATACTGCACTTCTCCGTATTGACTGAGTAAAATGAAATAATCTATGATGCATGAACAAGCTCTAAATGAAATAATAATGTCCTTAGCAGTGAAAAACGGATTGGTGGTACAGTAATTGAGCAGATTTATTTCCACCCGTTGGAAAATGGGAGGAGAGGGAGGTAGCGGTAGTCTGCTGAAAACTGCCCTGCTATTTTATTTAATCTCATATTGGAGGAATTATTGGCTGGTAATCTATTGTTAAACATCATTTAGAGTGATGGATTGAGAGCGTCAAGCTTTTCCCCACGTAATCAATTCATATCTCATTAGCACATATTATTTATGATTCTCATAATGTCCCTGCAGGGACAGGGCTGGGAGAAAGCCGGCCCCAATGGAGGCCTTAGCTGTTGCTAAAATGAAGTGTGACATACTGTAGCTTATGACCTAATAACTGCATATATAAAAATGCTTTTGCTTGCACTATTGATTTGTTTCTGGCCATTCTAGAAAGGAATAGGGAAGATTAAGGGTCATAAGGCTCCCGCTCCCCTTTAGCACTCACAAAACAGATTGTGAGGAAAGAATAATAGCAGAGCTCTATACAGAGTGCAACATTACCTAAACAAAGGCTCTATATGTGCAACTGATTTGAGTATATCATACTCAGAAAGTAAACTCATTATTATAATTACCATGTAAATCTGCAGAAGGGAGTGCTTACTACACAGTGAGTGGAAAATTAAGCACTCGTTCAATAGGGAATGTAAAAGATTTGCAAAGAAACAAACATATTAATGATATTGTTTTTTATTGTTAGCGTGGAAACGCCAAAAACAACTGATCTTACTGTCTTATTCCTCTGCTCCTTAGAGCTCAAGCTCTTGCTGAAAAAAACCCTGAAAACACATCTTAAACTGG
>VURO01000015.1:10270-39088 GCA_015108175.1 Pelvicachromis taeniatus | reverse complement strand
AAAATTTCCTTCAAAAATCCTGGAAGTGCTACAAGGAGTCCTTCAAAAGTCTTTGAGTCTGGTGAGTCTTCAAGTTGCAGTAATTGTAAAAATCGCTGTAAGCAAGTGATGAGCATTTTGTCCACGTGGCTCGTGTCCTCGTTGTTAGCTCCTTATGGCGGTCTTCCTGTCTCTGTCTTTATTCTGCAAGTGAGAGAAACAACATCTTATTGAGGGGTTCACTGAAATCAGACTGAAACAACAGTTTGGTTTTGCTCTCATGAGTTAGAGCTGACATCCAGAAGATTGATTCTTTATGGTGAAAATTTCATTTCTAAGTATGTTATTGTTGTTTTTACTTGATATATTTCGTAGATTTCTCAGGAGGCTGGCTTGAGAAAGTCTTCCTTCCTGTGAGACAACTTTATCTGTCCACTCTCACAAATGTAAAAAACAATTTGAGATGAGATCATCAGTTTTTGTTTTACAGAAACAAAGGCTATAATCTGCGATGGATACGTGTGGTTCTTAATAATCAATTCATGAAAATTTGCCAGTTTTGATTGAAGCATTCTCTGGTTTCATTAACAAAAGCATACTTTACTTTTAATTGCTTTATCCAAACCATGATTCATGACAGAGGCTCTAAAGAAGGCCAGCAATTTTTCAGACAGTCAAAAAAATCATAACAGGTAAAAAAGATGAACGTTTTTTTTAATGTAAACCATAAAAAATGCACTCAAAAAATATATGTTTTAGTACTGGAATCACTGGCACATGTGGTTTTTGATGTACTCTGCTTTTAGTTGATGGGAGAGTAAATTAGCCTTGACTGCATGCAGTAAACTCACATAAACACATTCTGTACTGTAGCACACAACATTAATTGTGGGGGCAGAGAAATGAGCGTTTCTTTAATACTATTACAGCCTGAAGATTGACATCATGAGCTGGTTCATGACAGCAGAGAATGATGATATGCCTCTCATTTATCTGTGGTATCAGAGCAAGAGGCCCTGATTTCCTGGCTGGTTAGGAGACCTTCGCTATCTGGCCAGGAAAATAACATCACTTTTTCCCTCTTCACCTAACCTCTTCTCAGCTCACTTGGGCCATCTACCACTGGCGTTTCAGGCAACAGTCAAGGAATTTTATTGAACACACCACTGAGTGATATGCAACACATATCATCCATGCTTTTGTAAAAAAAGAAAAAGAAAAAACAGAGACTGATGTTTAAAGGATTAACTCATAGTTGACAAAGGATCTTTGTTATTTAATTCTTCAGCTGAAGAATTAGGCTAGCATTATCCCATATGCTAATATGAGCACTCTTGTCCTCTCCTGACTTTTCTCTACCCCCTCTCATATCATCTCAACTAACCCTCTCTGCCTCCCACTTTCCTTTCCTCTCATCACACCGAACACCTGTTACACATTTCCTCTCAGACGGTGCACAAGGTGTAGGTGTTTGGAAAAATCCGTTTGCCTGAGATCAACATAGGTGGGTTGGTGGTTGGAAGGGTATCAGGCGGTAATCAAAGAATGAGATCATAAGACTTGGACAGGAATTGGTACTCCCACTGACGGAGGTGAGTGAGTGTGAGGAGACGCAGAAACTGTTGTTGTCAATCCTTCCTCCAGCTGGATCAGTAGAGGATCATTAGATTACACTGCAATTGAACTATTACGGTTGCTAGACATGAATCATTACCACTGTGTTGCTGGCTGTGAGTGCAAGTATGAGCAACACCAGCGTTATAATTTAGTATCTAGTAGCCACGCTGAAAAGCAGCTACTTCATGTGACCAAATATGTCTTATCTGTTCTTCTGTTATTTTGTTCTTCTAAGTAGATAGCAGATGACATATTCCTAGCTTAAGGAAATATAAGAACATCAATCAGAAAATGTAGGGTTTCCTCATTTATAAAGTGAGACTTTTCACACACATGCTGCATATTCAGTGTACACTTTACTGCCCATGGATGAGTAATTCTAATGCAAATAAGCATATGTTTACCACCAATAATACTCTCAGATGCCTTATGGATTGTTTGTACCATAAATAATTAAGAGGCACTTATGCGATGTGTTACAATCATATTAAGAGTTTCTTTTGACCCAAAGACAATACGAGTGGGAGAAAAGGACAAAAAATGCTTATTTTGTTGGTGTCAGTGGATCCCATCTGTAGATTTGCTCTTTTTTGCTGAAGAGCACAGTTTTATTATTTATAGCAAATTATTTTGCAGAACTCTTGGCTGTGATTCGTGGACCGCTGGGGGATCCCCCCCACATTAAGAACCCTTGCTTTAGGCACAAATCCATTCCTAGTACCATTGAGAGTCTTGCTATGATCACCATGAAAGTTTACACGAGACTGACAATCTGCCTCAAATTGTCTGTCAGTTTACATGACATGTAGTGTGGCTCATATGTCTATTTTGTGTCACTTACAGCCTGGAAAAACCTCAGCTCCACTGACACTTTGCTCTTATTGTGCTTGTTCCCTTTCACAAACCATCAAAAGCATCGGTTGGAAAACACAAACACAGCCATGCTCCTGGGTGTTTGTTGGAAAGCAACGGGGAAAATTGAAGGCATTTGTCAGTGGAAGGAAAAGTACTTGAGGCAGTTTAGAGTTAAAGTGGGTACGTGAGAAATTTCACTTGAAATCTGTGTGTGAAAATTGGATGATTTCCCAAATTACATCAAATTACGGCGGAATTGGTAGGAATCAGCCCACGTCTCATTGTTAGTGCTCCGTGACAGTTTAGAACCACAGCTGTAGCTGGTGTAGGCGGTTCAGCTGGAGTGTAGCCGGTTCAGTCAAAACAGAAGGTGGAGGGGATTTGGGGAGGGGGGGGGGGGGGCCTTTAAGGCCGGCCTGGTAGTCAAAACAATCTCCTGAAGACTAATAGGGCATGCTCGGATGACATCTCTGCTCTCTCTTTTCTCTTTCCAAACACGCTCGCACAGACACACATACCGCTGTCTTCCCAGGAGGCCGATTTGTCTGACACTAATATGATTACCTGCTGATGTTTACTTTAGATATGATCTGCTGATACTACCAAACTTGAACAATATTTTTGTACCAACAAGGAGAAAGCCATCTATCTTAGCTCTAATGTGAAGACACTAAACACTTTCTTCACAGCATCTTATCAAGTCCACAAATTCAGGCTTTAGTATTGTTTTTCCGAAACCCAATCCTGCCATTCCTTCACCTATAACTGGATTTTCCATTCTCTTTTTTTCCTGTGTTAAGCTGTTCTGTCAAATACAAACATCTAATTTAGTCTCTGGCTGCACGAGGACAGGAATGACTGGTTGGAAAAAATAATTTCTACTTGGGCACTGGCCCGCAATCGTATAAGGAGATTGGTATTTAACCATGAAATGAAAACTGGTAATATCCTTTCAGTTTAGCGAGTGAAAGTATGTGTATGCGTCAGGGCCTCTGGTGGCTTATAGAAGCTGTAATTTCCCCCATAAATGATCGTTAATTGATAAATAAAACATAAGAGACTTAAATTGAGTGAAATAAAACACAAAATAAGCCCCAGTCTGCCACTACGTGACTTGGACGCATCACAAATTCATGTTCATTGCATCTTTGCCAGCAAGCACGGCTCTTGATTAATCTTAGATCGCCTAATTAGATGTCGCTTGCACCAGGCAGCCACACATGTACTTCATTTTCCCTCGCATTTTAAAAATCTGTTTTAATGACTCCATAACAAGCCAGACTTCATTTTCACTAGTCTCAGATGACTTAATTTTGCTACATTATGCACTAACCAGCGCTTGATCATCAGCGTTAAGATGTAGACCCTTAAAAAGCCAGTATGTCATTAGCTTCAGTGCATATTGTTTCAAGAAACAGAAATCCTGCTTTGTCGCAGCGTTTCTCTACAGCCTGGCTCGACTTTCTTTAGTTTTGTTTTAATTTGCTTAGTGAGCGGCCCTTTCCCCAAAGACCGAATGGCTACAGAATGATAGTTTTGCTAATAGATTTTGTTAGTTATCTGACCCGGCTTCTTCTGCTGGTGTTAAATTAGGATTTAACTGTTTCCATCTGTGCTGAAAATACACAGACAGGTCCACGCTCGAGGGCACACAGTCGTACACAAACTCACACACACCGAGCGTGGCTGAGAATACATTTAGACGTTGCCGCCAGCGTGTTAGCTGCCTTCGATGCACCTCATTAGCATAGCGAAGCTCTTGCTCACGAGGCACGAAAAACATTCCCTCCAACTCAGCGCTAGCATTATCAGCAAATGAGGGCAATTTACTTTTCATCTATGACGTTCTACCGAGACGTCGACTCCGTGCACAAAAGTGACGCAATGCTTTTTTCCAGTGAAAACAGACTAATATCCAAATAACTGCAAAAACCACAGTCATTAGCGCGGCCCCGCACATGTCCTATGCATGCATTTAGGCCCTCTTTAGGCCCACGGTTCATTTGATCTCTATAAAGAAGCAAAGTGTAGTTTGAGCACAGCCTAAAAACCAACTGTCCAAACTGGAGGATAAATAGCTAAGTTGATTATCCCGCTGAGTCGTTGGCTATTTCTCTCTCTCTTGCTCTACTTCTCCATCTCTGTTTCCACAACTTCCTGCACACCATTAGTTTAGAAAGTGTTGAAAGCACAGTCGTGATCCAGAACTCCTTAACTAAGTAATCATATTTAAGACTTTTTTTTTTCTCTTTTTTGCACGCTGTCTAGAAGTGGTGAACGGCTGTCTGGTTGGAAAGACTGGGAGGTAGGGTGAAATGCTTTTGATAAAAGTGTCTGAGTGCGGTGGTGCGCTTTGTGCCCACATGTGTGTATATATGTGTGTGATTGGTGTGGGCGTGAGTGTAAGCAGGGAGGGCGTTTCACAGTGAGTGGTTTCCAGGCTCCTTTAACATCACCATCAAAGCCCAATGTCAATGTGTTTCTAATAGCAGCCGCTGAATTAAACACTGGCTGTATGGCCTCAGCAGAGGATAAATCATTTACAGAACAATTAGCTCATTTGTTGCTCCGCTCTGTGCTGCCAATGACTTCCAGACACAGAGAGCCAGCCAGCATGTGTGTGTATCTGTCTGTGAGTGTGTTTGCAAGGTTGCTGCTTAAGACACATTAAAAAATTGACTCTGGATGTGTCACTCACATCCGTCTCATGCAAAAACAAATGAAAGCGCTCCTCGCTCTCACACCAGCAGAGAAGAGGTGAGTTTCCAGTTGCACAGTGAGATTTTAGTGCCACCATCTTTCCATCCACGTACAAAAATCACCACGCGTGGTTCTACTGCAGCCGAGCTATAAATCAGTTTGCGATATTAAAGGCAGAATGCATTGTCTGGTTACGTTTGCTTTTTGATTTCCAGAAATTCCAAATAAATGACCTCCGTCGAGTACGAGTAAATCTCTGGGCCGTGCCTTAAAATGCTTGTAAACGCATCTAAATGTAACCATTTCAAAAGAAGTGCTGGTCTATTTACACCAACCACACCATAAGCACCAGAGCAATTATATTTTCACCAGATTTTTCTTTCATTTTTTTTAAAAATTTTGTTTCCCAACATAAGACATCGCTTTTAATTAATCAGACGAGTTTCTTCAAAATTCAAATGATGGAAAACGCTTGGGCTTGTCACATCCAGCTTGAAAGGAGAACGCAGTGTGATTGCTCTTATTGGCAGACAAACCGCTATTTCTTTTTACTTTAGCTCTTTGAATTGAATTAACCCGCTCCCTGTTTCAGGCCAAAAGAAATAGGCCTCAGCTGAACGCTGTGGACTAGAGACAGACAGATTAGCACATTTTAAAATATGTTTGTTTTGAATCACGTTTTGCATAAATTTAGATCGTAAAATAACTGCAGCAGACAACCACCTCGACACTTTCATTGTCACTGGGAGTGACCTTTACCAGATATTGACTTAAGACAATAAAGAGCTGATTAATAAAAAAGCTGCCACTGTGAGCTTCTCCTGTCACATGTTGAGTACATGCATCTGACAGTTGCACTGACAGCAAAGAGCCTTTGCACAGGATACCTGCATCAATCAAGTAGACAGCACAGGGATTTGAGCAGCGCTCGGCTCACCTCAGTCATCTGTCCTCAGTATTGTACATCTCATTTACAGATGTAGCCATCAAGCATGTCCCCCCTTTTTTTTTAAATCCAAGTATCAAAGGCACCAGCATGCAAGAGCTGCACTCCAGTTTGTCCTTGCCAAACTGCACGTGCTCCACCCCTTACACATCAGAATTGTGCTGCGATATATATGAACATTCAAAGAGGTGTTTGGCATCAAAACAAAAGATACTGAGAGTAAAATTCACAAACTACCTTTTCCCCTGACACTTTAGGGAGAGAGACATTTTGTTCTTTATGTTAGTATAAGAATTATAAAATATATATATATTTTCCTGACAAACTTCTCCCCCAGTATCATGAATTTTTCAGACGACTTGTAGGTGGGTGAAAATTTTTTCTTTACCTAACACACCAGAAATCTCATCATCATCATCATCTGACAAAAACAAAAAAAAGACCTGTCATTCATCGAATGGCTGACATTTCCCGACGCAGCGATATCGAGAGGGTTTGAATTATGTTCAATATCATTTTCAGGAAACTCGCCGTAAACGAGTGAAATTAATTTTAAAGCTCCTTAAAACATGTGAATAAAGAGCCGGCACATAATGAAATCACATCAGTATTCACATCATTATTCCTCCGACTCTGTAAGATGTAAAGCGTAGCACTCAGTGTGCAGTAGTCATTACTAACAAGACTGTTTGTTTTGAAACAGTTATACTGTATTCACACACATAATAAGAGGAAATGAGCGTATACTTTTCTCACTTTCGCCCTCTCCGACGGTGGAAAGAAGTGTAACTGAAGCAGCTGGTCTAAGCAGACCTGACAGCTGTGATGAACCTCAATGACCATAAAAACATACAAAGAGAGCACTCAGGACACAAAGTCTCATTTTACCTTCACAATCGTTTCCTCTCTGTAATCACCAGCACCGACTCTGCCCTTTAGCCCACTTAGACCCACTACAGCCACTTTTCCAGGGAAAATGAAATGCTCTCAGGTTCTGCCAATCAGAGGAGGCCAAATCAACCTGAACTCCCTCATTTTTCTCCTAAAATATATTTTAAGATAATAGCATCAATTGAATTTGGAAATGTACAATAAACATTGAGCGTGCATACATGAGCCGCTCTGCACGGCCTGTGTTGATATGATGGCAAGGAGGAGCACTGCAGGCCTGGTGTAGTGATATTATTATCACTACACCAGGCCTTTGTTAAAGTGATCCAGCTAACAAGTCCTGTACTTGTATCCAAAACCCAACTTAACTATTAACACAGCCACACATTGTATGCTGTACTTGTACCCACACATCAACACCCTAACCATCTAACTAACCAAGTGAAGATTAATCCGCCACTGAAATTAGACCAAGAACAAACTGGTTGTATGCAGTAAAAAAATATGCAATAGGCAGTAAAAGAAAAGCCTGTCACACTGTGATACTGATAAATACGCAGATTAATGGAGTCTTATCAACCAAATGTCTGAAAATAAAAAGGCTACTTTATATTTGTTTTAGTGTCTATGATTCATAAAACTGTTTGCATAAACCACAACTAAACAACCATTTCTACACTCTTGTGCTAACTCATCTTCTGTCTTGTGATTCTTCTGGACTCATTTGGGGAAGTCAGCCAAGTGCGCTTGGTGCAACGTACACAGCACACAGGGGAGAATAATGAGACTTTTCATTGAGCTGGCGGGAAACATCATAATGTGACTGACAGCGTGTAACACAGAGTGAGCTGAAGTGTCTGCGCTCGAGTGTTTTGACATGAGAAATAGTTTTCTACCCAGCATGCATTTACAGGTCAGTCATGCAACCACAGCGGCGAGCTGACAGCAGCAGATAGTATTACAAAGCTCCTACTGGCAGCTCTGACCTCCATCAGGCTGATAGATATCCACAGAGGTGGTGGTGGTGTTTAAGGGGAGCTGGGGTGCACATGTTGACGGTGAAGAAATGAAACAGAATGAGATGTTTGTGAGGACAAAGGAAAAAGTGAAGGAGTCAGCGAGGACAGACTGGGGGTAAAAACAAAGGAGAGGAGGAGACGGTGGGGTACAGGTTTTAGACTAGTTATCTGCGAGCTGAGGACGTCTGGGTTTGGACACTCAGGATGTCTAGTTTTTCACTCGCAGAAGTTTGGAGGGGTAGGGGGGACACTAAGACTGCTGAGTCTCAGGTTATCCCCCAGCTAAAGGGTCTCTGGGTTGAGACACTGAGGAGGGTATTAGCTTTCACACACTGCTGGGGTAACGGCGGAGTCTGCCAGATGTCAGCCCCTTACCCATAAATCCTGCTAAATGGGCGTCAGCTATGCACTGAGGGGGGAAGTCAACTCTTTATCATCTTCTGTGGCATTTGTCAAAATCAGAAATGGGGTCATATATATTTAATTCCACTCAGCTGATCCCTCATTTGCTGTATCTTCTCATCAAGCTGATGATTTTCATCTGTGAGAGTGGCTTTGATTATGTTAATTTCCTGCGATGACTCAATCAAATATGAGCAGAAACAGGTTCGCCCTAAGGTGTAGCTTAACCATTTTAATAGTGGTAGAGAAATGTAGATTTTTATCGAGATTATTGACAAAAGTGGTTGTTTTTTCTGCTCTAAAGTGCTATCTATTCTCCACCTACATTTTGTCCTGTGACACCGAGTTTCACTGGAACAAAGTAATTGCCAGTTACCAATTTGTATCTCTCAGGTCAATCTCGAGAAGTTATGATTAAAACCTTCTCGTATTCGGGCTGACGTCAATGCATTCTTGAAATTATACGCATGGTTTTGGATGGATTTCATGGGCTCCTGGTCATAAATCTCAGTCACTGCATAAATACCCTTGTAAACTCTAAATTCATATTTTTAAAAAGAGAGCGAAAACAACACCATAGATGGGTTTAGACACAACACTCGTACACATTTAGTCTGGAAAAAGACTGAGTGCCATTTGAACCCAGCTTTCTGACAGAAAAACAACCATTACTGTGGACTGTAATGCTCAGAGATTTTCAGAAACCACCTGCTTGATTAAAACTAACCCCAGATGACACAATAACACAGAGTCCTTTAAAAAGTGGTTTTGCTTTTACAGTCCCTCTGAGCCAATCTGGTTTATGGGCACATTCACTGATCTCAGGTCAGCTGTCAGCTAAACCACCACACAGTGTCTACGACTGCAATGGTCTTCAGCTAAATCTCTATAATTTATATTATGGAAAATTTAACAAACAAAAATAAAAAGGATTTTAACTTCCCACCATTTAGTTTTAGAAGACTTTTATGCAACACGCACGTTTGACTCTCTCTTCTTCTTTTACTGACTGAGAGTTTGTTATTCGCTCACCATTTTCCTCTGGTTGCTGAGGCAGAAGGTACAGATGTGCTTGGGCTGCGCTGATTGGTCGTTTCCTCGGTTGGGGGAGGAGCTGACATGGAAAAACGGCGGTGAGGGAGCGTGGCAGGGCTGTCCGTCGTGAAGCCCTTCACCCAGGAGCAGCACGTTACCCAGATGGCTTATGTAGCTGCTGGCCAAACGCAGCGTCTCGATCTTTGACAACTTCCTGCAATCATGAAAACGGTTATGGGGTTGACAGAGAAAAAAAAAAGAAATTTGGAGGGTAATGTAAAAATATCTGCCTCATAGAACATTTTCTAAACAGTAAGATGATGATGCTAGATGCAAGAATTTTTCTTCCCTGTTCGAGTATGGAGAGAGTTTTAGATTAAAGGCTTAAATATAAAACCGTCATTTATTTGGTTCTCCAGGTGGAAATTATTGTGTCTCTGTCTTATTTGTGCATCATGTCACGAAACAGTAACTCATGCAGCTCTTTACCTGTCTGCAGGCTCGGTGGGGATGAGTGTGCGCAGCGCTGTAAATGCTGTGTTGACAGAATTGGTGCGATCTCTCTCCCGTGCGTTGGCCGCGGTCCTCTGGCGATATTCCTTAGGTGGAGATGAGTCTGGGGGGACCAGCCTTGCGGCCATGCTCCCTACGTCTATCCCTCCGCCTACTCCCCCGCACAGCTTCCTCTTCCTGTTCACCTTGATGTGAAAGGCAGATGGGGAAGAGGAGGACAAGCGAAAGGCGTTGGAAGAATTGCTGGTACGCTCCTCGGAGCCCGAGCCTTCACTGCCGTTCTCGTCATCGTCTTCGGAGAGGAGGGCAATGTCACCGTATAGGAAGCGGCCCGCGGGGGGTGCCGTGCGCAGCATGGCGAATGTCATCTTGGGCGCAACAGTGTTACAGTTACTGGTCAGTCCTGTGTGGGCTTCCTCAAGACAAGGTGCTTGCTGTTAGGGTTGAGCTGATGAAGCTTGTTGGCTGATGCTGATGGCTGCTGAAGGTGTCCACCAGAGTTATTTCCCCGCAAACTTCTCTTCTTCACAAAATAAATTAAGCCAGGTAAATCAGATATTTCCCTTGTCAGTCTAATTTAGCCTTAACTTGTAACCTCCCCTTACTGAAGTTGATCCTTAGGCAGGTAAAGAGGTCACGACAACTTGACCTCAGAGCACGTTCAGGTTCCAGGTCCTTCTTGTTCTTTCTTGATCTATTCACATACACTTCACATCCCAAAGATCTGTGTCTCCTGCAGCTGTTACTTCAGAATAAGAATTTAAAAATCAGTTTATACTTGCATGTTGAAGCAAAAAGTGTTCTCTTTTCTCATTGCTTCTCTGCGCTTCTTTCTTTGCCCTTCGTTTCTATATTTGCCCGTTTCAATTCCAGAAACGACTCTGCACCAGCCGCCTCACTCTCTCGTGCTGTCTGTCCTTTCTCCCTCTCTGTGTCTCTGCTCCACATGTGCCTGCAGTCTGAGTGTTTCCGTCTGTCTCTGGTCTTATAGGCAGAGGGAGGGCAAAAGGACTGCACTGCTCCTCCCTCTGAGCACTGTGGGTCCCTTGGCTGCTCTCTAGAAGCAGGCCAGAGAGACCGGAGGCAAGAGGCAAACCATCAGCAGGAGTTTGTTTTGGCTGCATGCTGATATGTTCCAGGGGAAATCCACCCTAAAACAGATCTTGCATCACCCAGAGGGCCCTCTAAAATTTAAGAAATACGGTCGACATGTTGGATAAAATGCTGTCATGTGGCATTAGTAATAAAGCCGTTATCTTGGACGGCACAATCAGATGTCAGTTTGATCTATTTCTCTGTTTTTCTTTTTTCCACAGAAATGTGTCCAGAATCAAAGTTACCAAACTGTCTTTTGAATAACGGGCAAATATCTTAAACAAAATTTCTGCTGTGTTACCTTGTTTTCAGTTTCTCACATGATACGTTCTTCCTGGTTTCTGTCATTAGTCTGACAGGACACGCTGCCAACAAGAGGTACAACTGGGTTTTGCATTTGCAGGAAAAAAATCATGTTTCGTTCAACCACTTCCTCGACTGCAGTAAGCTGTGAAGACAGAGTGGCGAGTGTGAGTGTTTTTTCTTTCCCTCCGTCTACCTCTCTGATTTCATCCCAGGACAGCTGGCCGGGAGGCATCGCAGCCTGAGAGCCGGTCAGGCTGAGCTCATGGATGACGCCAAAATGTAGGTTTCTCCGACCGCGAGACTTATCTGTACGAGCTGTGGCACTAAAAGGTTTTGCAATTTATCTATCCTCATGGGATTCAGACAATTAAGGTGAATTTAAGGTTCATGCTATTGGAGATTGGAGTATGAGAGCTGCAACTTTACACTGCCTTTATCTATCAGTCATCCTCTTTTAGAGAAAGAAATATATAGTTCAAAACCAGGTACACCAGAGGAAGCGGCGACAAAGGCGTGAAGACAGACACGAGTGGGAGTAAACTAGCAAGAGACAAGGCAAGACAGCGGTGTCAAACTCTAATATGCCTTTTCTACTTAAACTCTTCGGGATTTTATTAGTTATGATCGCGCAGCTTAACTCTTATTGCCAAGAGACTGAGTGACCTTTATGTGTTTCTTCCTACTTTAAATGTACAGTGATTAAAGGTTGACAACCTATGTAAAGTACAGCTATGAAGTCTATAATCCTCAGTAGTACCTTAGTGAAAACTCTAAACCCAACTGCCATTACTGGTATGCCTCTTTTGTGTAGATTGGCAACAGTAAGCTGCTGCTGAAAACTAATAGCACAATGAATAATCTGTCAGAGTTACACAATGTTACAGTCAGCATTCATCACTCTCAATTTCTCTGTCTTTTTCCCCCTTCTGCCCATATTTCTCCGTGCCTCCCCTCCTTTTGGTGTCCATCCCTGCCCTTCAATCTTAGTCGTGGTGTTTATGCTGTGGTGTTGAGTGAATGAACCAAAGCCAACGCTGGTTGCAGCGGTTGATTGCAGTACATACAGGAAGCACAGAAAAGTGCGGCATAGGTGGGAATTAAACTCTAGTCCGACTACTATAATGAAAACAAAATGTGCTGCTCTTCCTACATACGAGTGCTTCACAGAAGCAGAGAAGCATTAAGTTTTGGCACTCATCGTTTCCTCCTAAAGGTGCAATCAAACGATGCGGTTCTGCTCCTACAGTTCACGTTACACCACCTTTGCAGAGTTCACACTGCCACCATGTATAAGTCTTCTTTTTTTTAAATAAATAAATAAATATCAATCTTCAGCTGCAGAATGTAATGGAAACAAGAAAGAAAGCAAAGAAAACACTCGTGCAATTTTACACTTTATTGGACAAAGGTTTTTCCACTTCCCTCCAACTCTTATTGGACACTTCCGTTCACGAGATCAGGTCTCCTTCCAATCAATGTTTTAGATTAAAAGAAAAAGAACCTTTAATAGTGCTCTTGTAGCTATTTAAGCTTTTCCTAATACAGAAAAACTAAATAAAAGTGGACCAAAAATAACAAAATCCCTCAGTGAAAACAAACTTTGTCTTTCAGGAGCCAGCGCTGTATCCGACAGCTCATCGCTCTTGCGAGGGAGAAAACTAGGACAGTATGTGGTAAACAGTTGGGTTTGGGTCGGAGAACATTTTGGATCTCTTCTAAATATTATTGCTTTGGCATATATGCCTTTAATTGATAGCTGCGGCAGAGACAGACAGAGAATGTGGTGTGTGTGTGTGCGGGGGGGAGGCATGCAACAAAAGGTCAGGAGTTGCGGTAATGAGGCATGTTAGTATTGTCAATGCTTGAGGGATCCTCTGATGATTTACAGCCCTGGATTTAAGGAGAGATGAAGACATGATCTTTGAAATGACTTGTTCTGCGCTTGTGCTCTGACTATCTGCATATTTTTGACTGACCGCTAAAATGTGGAGGTGTATTTCCAAACCAGCTGCACTCTCTCTGCGACCCATCATTACTTTGCATTAGCATGATCTTCCTCTAGTTTGCATATCCCAGGAGCATGCGGCTGGTCTAATACAGTATCCATTTCTCTCTGAATCACTGCCAGAACCCATTCGACTGGGTATAATATCCACTATTTATAATCACGTATGTTTGCCATGTGAATGTTGCATAAAAAGGAAGGAGTCACATTACAATACAATAATGGCAACATTTACATTTAAAATACAAATATTGACCAGTATTCCTCGACGCAGACTGTGCATTACACAGTAATGTTGAAAGTTCTTGTGTCAGATATTATTGTTGTGCTGAACTGCAGACCCAGTTTACAGTGTAACGCTTAGTTTAGACTATGCAATACTTAAGAAAGTCATATAGACACAATCAGTAATTATTCAGGTAACATACAAGAACATCGGTTTCTCGCAGGAGAAATCTGACTGCACGGGACGATCTATGATTTGCATAGTGCAAATAATGAATACGATGACATTTGACATGCTGTTTTATTTGGCACAGTCCTACCATTCATGTGTGAATTGCATCTTGCATAAACTTAGCGTTAGGTTTTGAGTCTTTGCACCAACCGAGCTCCAAATGGCCATCGTGCACTGGCGAATGCTTACTTAAAAGCAAGTATATGTTCAGACTTGGAGCTTGTTCACTGGAAACAGCTGCGCGACGCAGCTGAAAGCTGAGCCAAAAAAAAAAAAAAAAGCAGTTTAAAAAGTGCTTTTATTTGTGAATGAACAGGTAGCCACTCATGGTATTTTTAAGAGGTGTTGATTGTACCGAGGATGTAATTTCCCGAGCATACGCCTTCTGGACCGTGGACTTGTGGCATTTGTCAGGCTGAAACAAGTGATTTAGTACGAGCTGGCAGAGAGAGTTTGGCAAATTCATCTTAGACAATCCCATGAACTAACGTCACAGGAAAATCAAGGCCGATATCATAGAGAATATTGAAAAATGAGCAGCGAGCGATGTCCTTTATGTTCAACTTGCAGCGCTCCTTTTTCTCATGCTTGGACTTGGGAAGTTCTTATTTATGGCAGTTCTAGATTATTTTTATGTTTGCTTGTTTTTTTTAATCACGTATTTTGAAATTGAGTGGTGTTCTCCTTTAAAGACACAGCAGCAGTAGTGGTGGCAGCAGCACAGTAGTAGAGCACCATCTGATAGTCATTACCCCTCCCCTCTCCTCCCCTATCCCTTCTCCTCCTCTTCTCTTCTCGCTTGATACTCTTCTCTCAGCTCAGACGTATTATTCATTAGTCTGATGAAAAACACCCACCATCTTAGCAGGGCCCAGCCTCACATGCACATGCACACACACACACAAACACACTCTCAGTCAGAATAAGTGAAGTGAACAACTCTGGCACGGGTCAGGGACCTGTCAAAACTCGGAAGCAGGTCTGGACTCGATACCGTACCAGAGAGCAGGCGTCTAGCAGGGGAAAGACACTCCAAGGAACTGAGCTATTTATTGTAGTCCTCGGATAATAGTTTCTATAGCCTCCACCGAAACTGATAGAAAGAGGGGAAAGGGGAAGATTTCTGTTATGATGCCACTGAGCAGACGTCTGGACTGGGTCATTACAAAAGTAATTGTGTGCTCTCCGCAGCAGGGAGCGCACAAATTATGACAATGGGAAGAAGAGCAGGGATAGAGAGAAAAGAAGGTGGGATGGTGGAAAGCAGGACAAGGGAGAAAAGTAGGATGGAAAAGGGGGAAATGAATGGGGGGGTGTCAAAGAAGACGAAGAGGAGAGAGCTAGTGGCAGGCTGCCAGCGCTCCAGACTGCAAAGTGTATTGCATGGGGAAAATGGTCGGAAGTGCTCGCCCCCCCAACTTGCAGCCCCCACCACCACTAGCCCCAATTTCAGCCTCATTCAGCCTCAGCGCCAGCCACACTCTACTGTGTTTCCCAAGAGAGCCAGACTCTACAGCTGGCCTTATTAAACTGAGAGAGGCAGAGAGACAGAAAAAAGACCGGGAAGGAAAGAGAGGTCACACAACTGGAAGACATCAGTCGAAACTGCGCTCGCTCTCTTAGTTTTTTCCGTTCATATCCCGTTTTATGATAGAGTTTCTCACAAACACGCTTGCGGTGCACTGGGTTCAAGCGCGTAGTAAAAAGCTATTGTTTGATTTGACATCCCTCAGAACGCTGTAAAACAATGAAAGAAATGCTGGGAAATTAAAGTCTGTGTGACTTTTATCTCGTTTGTCTGAGTGCGTCTGAAGGCTGTCGTCATACATCTGAGCCCTGCTGTATGAGCATGTCTCCTTTTAGTTTGTGAACACAGTGGGCCAATAAAAGAAACTTTGAGAGACGGAAATCTGCTTCTAATCCTTTATCTTGTGGTCGTTTTGAATTTGCTTCATTTCTACTGCGTTCTGTCTGAGTTTCTCTTCCACCTTGAAGGGGTTTTCATCAGATGCCCTTTACTTTAAAATAACACAGTTACATTAATTCACACATGCACACGCAGCTTCTGGTCACTGATCTACTGCTCTGAGAAAACTGAGGGTAAAGTCCATCTCCATTGCATACTGGGAGTCTGCAAAGGGTTATACACTGCATTTCTATCTGATCAAAAGACAGAACCCTATATGCTAGGTTAGCAGAACAGCTCTATCAGGTATTCACTGCACTTTCTTCTGTGATTGATATTGATATTTGTAATTGATCAGAGTATTATTAGGATGAGCAATTAAAGGCTTTCACGCCTGCACCCTTTACCTCCTGACAGCATGCACATGGCTGGGATCCATTTGGAATGCTATTTGGGGTGAGTTGGATGCAAACAATCTAAAACTAAGTATCATCTTTGAACAGAAAGTTGTTGTTTTTTGTTTTTGTATGCATTCATAATGAACAATGAGTTCATTTTAGAGTATAATGCAAGAAATGTTTCCATTGTTTAACAAAGTATAAAACACTGGTTTTGAGCAGAACACAGTATAAGGTGCACAAAAGACCAGATTTAATGTCCACTTTGTCCATTTCAGTTTGGTTGGTTACTAAAAAACGAGAATTGTTGGAACAACTCAATGATATTATGTTAACTGCTAACGTGATTTAATTAAGTTTAAAAAAAAAATTAACTTATTTCAAAAAGTCAGAACCTCCCAACAGATTTAAGTTACACCCAACACATAATAGGTAAACCTTAAGAGAAGTTAAGGGAACAAGTTGTGATTTCAAGTTGATAGAAATCCTGAAAATTGTCATTAAGCAGAGAACTGAGTGACAAATCTCAGCTGCAACACTTTTTACAGCTTTGATTTGGGTTTGCTTCCAAGAAGACCCATTCTTACCTTATATTTTAAATATATTTAAAATCATCTCAACTGTAAACATATGCAGCAGAAATCCATGCAACACTGATTTCTGGGACAGTGACTTTACTTACCTTTCAGTAACCTAAAACTGCAATGCCCAAGCCAAAAGTCAACATGCCAGGAATTAGGATTTGTTTTTTGTTTTTTTTATTTATTTATTATGGACTGTGTGAATTAATCACATAATCATAAAGGTCAGACTGTCGAGCACAGTTGTTACATCCTGATGTGTCTCATGGAAAGCATTTGGCAGAAACAACCATTGCAGTGATGTGTGCCATTGTGCCAGAATTTTTTTTAGCTACATCAGCACAAAGTTTTTTCAACATGCGTACCAGATTTGGCTTCTCATGACTCCATTTACTTCCCCAAAGTCTGACATACGAGGAGATCCAGTGCGGGTCACAGACACACAAGAGAAATGGTCAGACGGACTTCAAGGATGCATCGCAGCAGAGCAGCTCCACTGAACGTGGTGTAGTCCTGCCAAGGAGACGATCAAAATCAAAGCTGGTGCATAGTCCATGAGCCCAGAGACATAGCTGTATCTTTGAGGAGCCTGTAACCAGACTGGCACAAGGTTAAAAGTTCTTATTGTCACATTGAGACTTGCACCCAAAAAATCTTCTGGTTCTCCTCAACACAACAAAGGTTTCCCTAAAAGACAGCCAAATGGCACTTTAAAATGACTTCCTGCCACTGCAAACTACAATCTGTGGAAATGAAAAGCACATGCAAGCAACGCATGAGCAACACAACTGAAGTTGTTATAGTGCAGAACTGGCTCTGTAATAGGTACTGGACATCTCTGATGAAGTTTAAAATCAAGTCAACACTTAAGTAACTGTCCTCAAGTAAATGAATGAAAACACAGGAGACTTAAACAGCCATTGAGGATAACCTTTATTAAAACCCGACAGCAGTAACCCAGAAAAGTGCAAAGTGATGCTGGAAATAAAACTGAACTGGCAAAGCAGCCTTGGCTGCATAGAGAAGGCGACCCCACTGGAATTCACTATCAGGCAAACAAGACACTGTAACGTGTTGTTTCTTATCTTCAAATGAAAGACCATGCAGCAGCAGTGACATGAGGAGAAGGAGGCGGCAGCACAAAATTAGACTTGTGTGTCGCAAACGGGTCAATTCCAGGTGGGCGGAACCAACATCGGTTCTTACCGATTAAATATTCAGGACTAATAAGTCCTGAATATTGTATGCTTATTTTTTCTGTGTATCTTACAGCAAATGACACAAAATTACCCAGCTGATTATACACAAACTTTAACCCACACTCACACGCATTTTGTTCCAGTGTAAATCAAAGGCCGGCTATGTTTCAAGAACAGCCTTCTTCTGATTATCAGACCTTTATTTCTTGTTGAGTTAATGCTGGACCCATTTCGGAAGCACTGCTGCTCACCTGTGAGATATTTGCTTTGTTGCTACATAAACTTCTTTGAAATCTCTCTATAGGCATTAATATCCTCAGGAGAAACCGTTAAATACTTTGCTTCAACTAAATCAGTTGAATACAGACAGCTGCAGTGCATTCATGAAGGGGAATAAATCTAAGATTAAAAAATAAAAAAATAAAAGCACGGCTTCACCAATCACGGAGGATCCAGCCTCCTTTTTTACTCTCTCTGAGTTATTGACGACATAAAAGCGGCTCCCCAGACTCTGCCGTTAAAGACTGGCCAGTAGCAGCTCTGTTAACAGAGGAGTGGCGGAGCAGTAGTAGCGGACCAAAAGAGGAATCAGCTGTGATGTCATCGCCACTAATGAGGTGGCAGGAACGATTTGACCACCTGACTCACTCACCACCCCAGCTCTCTCTCTCTCTATCTCTCTGTATTTTTAACTTTCTCTAAATGTCTCTCAGTCGCTTTTTCACCCACTTTTTCTTCCCCTCCCATGTGCCACCATCTCTGCCATTCCCCCCTCTTTTTTTTTCTTTTTCCTGGGCTCTGTGTGTTTTCCCTCACTGGTTATATGAGCTTAGTCGGCTCTGCTCGTTCACTTCAATCATTTCCAGTGCCACACTTGAATGGAAGAGTTGGGCAGCTATCATTGGTATAAACTAAAACTTCTCTAAACTTTTAATCAAGTCTCTTTATGAAACAAATCATTTGTACTAACAGGATTCTTTGTGATAGATTGGTGGTAACTAAAAGGTAATAAGAAATAAAACATTACACATTGGTTTTCCAAACTCTTGAAGCTCTGGTTGGCTCCAATGCGTTCCATGGTGTAATGACTGGCTGCCTCAAATGCCAGGGAGCTCACATCACTAAGAGGGAGAGAAAGGGGGGACAAAGAAAGGGGAGCTTGGAGCGCAGCAGAGGGAGCGAGAAAGTGGTATGGACAAGCTAGGAGCCTATCAGCAGAAATTTGCTACTGAGTGTGAAATCCATGAGTGAGCTTTGAGAAATACTGAAAGAAACACAGACATGAACGCAGAAACATTTATTTAGCATTGTTTAAAATGAGAAACAGGATTACTTGAGGTTTTGAGATTAATTTATTTTTGGCAGTTTTTGTAGTTTTTTTTAGAAAGAACAACAACCACCAAGAAAAATTAATTAAATTCATTTCCGTTTTATTTACATAACACCAAATCATGCCTAAAGGCATTTTATATTGTAAGGTAAAAACCCTACAATAATACAGCAAAAACCCCAATAATCAAGTACTTGGCGAGAGTGGGATGGGAAAGCTCCCTTTTAACAGGAGGAACCCTCCAGAAGAACTTGGCTCAGGTAGGCGCGACCAAACACAGACAAAACATGCTGTGAAATGGGGCCAGAGATTATTAATAACCAATGATTAAACACAGAGTGGTGTATATGCAGATTTAAGGTGAAAAAGGTGAATGAACAATAATAATTAACAAGTGCTTGAGAACACAATCAAATGACCAAAAAGTTATCGCCTGAAACTTAGCTTAGCTTATTACACTTACCCTTTTTACAGAGCATATTCTGACTGGCAACATTTTAATCATTAGATTTCACCAAAAGTTATATTGTCAGGCTTAATAAAGGAATCATGATCTCTTTCTTAGTTTTAAGATATAACTGCATCAGTAAATGAGAACCTGTCTCATAGTAATGCTGAAATGTGCTTCATGCTTTTATTACTTCTAGACTTGTTATATTTCAAGCCTTCAGTTGTTCTAAAAAAGCTGCAGAGCACAAACTTTGCTTAGAAATAGAGAGAAGACAAGAGAAGCTCTCATGCAAAGTCTTGAATGATCAGTCCATGTCCCATCATATCTTAAAGATATTGTGGTACCATATCATCCTAACAGAGCTCTTTGCTCTCAGACAGCAGGCTTACTTATGTTTTGTGGACTTTCTGAAAGTAGAATGGGAGGCCTTCACTTTTCAGACCCCTTTCCTGTGGAAGTAGCTCCCAGTTTTGTTCAGGAGACGGACACCCTCTCTACTTTTAAGATTACCGTATATCTTCCAATTGTAGCCCGGGCGTTTATTCAAAAAATGATCTAGACGGCCCAGCGTTTAAAAGAGACCGGCGGTTGTTGGAGAACGGCTTTTATTCCCTTCTCAGAATTGTCGCAGAAGTGAGAGGGAAAGAGGACCGAGGCGCAGTTTTTAGACTGAGGTGAAAAGACAGTGCATTTATTCACAGTGCTCCAAAATGTATTCCAACAGTTCACAAATAAAGCAGTTCCCAATGTGCTCCTCCTTTGCTCTCGAGTGTCTCCTTATCTGTGGTAGCCCAGTGCATGAGTGGTGCTCCCCGAAACTTCTCTTCCCCCGACTCTCCTCGAGAGAGGGACTTCCAGGTCGAAGGTCGCCCGGCTACTATTGGAGATTTGTCGTGACATGGTTTCAAGCCTGCGTTTATTAGAAACCGGCGTTTAAAAGAGACAGGCTACTAATGGAAGATATACGGTACTTCAAATGTTCCTTTGAAAACAAAAAAAGTTTGCAATTTTGTTTTGTTTTGTTTTTGATGTTTTTTCCATTTTTTATTCTCCTGCATTTATATCCCAATTTTGTGTGTCATTAGCCTTTTGTCCTCTCTCCCTTGTATTTTGTGCCCCTCTCCTGTCTGTCCTCTTTCTCCGTTTGCCTTCTCTCAGGCGTCTCTGGTTCTGTAGCTGCAGTTACTGACCTTACTTGGATTACAGGTATTGTTATTTTGCATATTGTCTCCCTGTGGTCTTGTTTTTGTTTTTTTTTTGCCCAGTCCATTGGGTGCTGTTGAGTTTCCTTCTATCTAAGGTCTTTACTTTACAATGTAAAGTGCCCTGTGGTGGTGAACAGAAATTGTTCATTGTGAGTTTTTTCTATATTCCTGGGTTACTCCCATGATATGCTGGGAGTTCTTCCAGGGTGTTCCCCCCCTCAAACCTATACACTCAAATATTGGGAAAAAAAAGTCATCTTTTGTCCATAGACATGCAGGCGAACCATTATTTTCTGACTATATAAATGTACGCAGGAACACTTTGCAGACTTCTTCCAAAGTTCTGCTTTTGAAAAGTTAATGCAGAGGTGTGATGAAAATACATATAAGGTGCAAAGGGAGTTTTATGGCAGGTCAAGTACAAACATTTCATACTTCATACTATATTTTATGACAGTTCTACTGTGTTATAGCAGTCAAGCAGCTTTCACCCATCAGACCTTGGAGAGTGAAAAATAATCTCTATCTCTATAATTATTGGGTGGCAGAGGTTGAAGAGAAGCTTTCTGTATGTCGTGCTGCAGGCAAATCAGAGATCATAACTCTTGAGGTCATTTTAAAAGGTATTTTAATGTTGCACAAAAGCAACAGCTTGTTGACAACTCTTGTTTTTGATTTTCATGCGGGTTATCCCATTATAAACAATTGAAAACTGCACTGCATGCACAATATACTAAACAGAAAAAAGGGAACACATTTATATATATACTATATATATATTATATAAATGTATATTTATATTTCATGTTGCAGGGTGTGTGAGAGAGAGAAGGTCAGTGGCATGTCAGGAATGGAAGAAATGAGAAGCGTTCATGTGATGAACTTGTTAAAGGACGCTGACGGTGGAAGGGAAAGATGTGTGAAGTCAAGCCCTTGTGTTAAGTGTGCGTGTGTGTGTACGTGTGTGTGTTTGATGTTACAGTCTTGTAAAGGAGCAGCTGGAGTGGGCTGTCCCCTGAGAACCACCACAGCCCTCTAGTAAACCACACACACACACACACACATACTGACAAGCACAAACGCAGCCTTTAATAAAGCTATTGCTCGGTAAAACAGACCAGACTCCACCAATCCGAAGCTCTTTTAAGGCGAGAGTGACACGGTCACGATCGTGTTCATATAGATTGGGGGAGTTAATGGATCAGTACAGGACACCCTCATTCCTCTGACCAGAAGGAGGGAAAAAAAAAACACATTACTTAAAATAATGGTCTATTTTGAACGTTGTTGTTTTTTTTCTTTACGTGATGTGTGCAGTTATAAGTATTTTGCCTGCATATGGTTCTACTGTAAAGCTGTGAATGTACTGTGAAACTCCCTCATCCAGATGTGGGGTTAGTAATACAAGCCACAGCAGGGGGACACCCAGTGATTGCTATGAAGTCAGTAGTTCAGTGAAACTCATTAGAAAAGTGGAACACCTGGAAGAACCTGTGAAATAGCAGACTGAGGTACTTTTTTTTCACGTGCACTGTATAAAACCTTTAGTGTATCAAATATACTGGCAGTTCACATATTTTGCATATTTTCTGTTTCAATAGGGGACAGGTGCTCTGGCTAAAGCAACATGTTTTTCTGTTTATGGTACATCTCTGTTTAGACCAACATCAGCTGCAGACAGAGCTCGAAATTAGTCTGCACCACAAAAATCTCCTTATTTAAGGAAACCACCGTTCTTTGCACATTCACATGTCATCAGATATCCCAGTTTTTTCCCTTGATTGTTTGAATTATATTGGATGACATCATGCTGCAGCTGACTGGGAGCAAACACTCCTATTTTAGAGCTGTGGACTGTTTCCAGGGCGATGATATAACTTGGTCCAGATGAGCCCCTCCAAGGATTGTCTCATTATCACAAACGCCGCAGCTGCACACGACCACTGTTTATAGGAGTGACTGTGTGCACACGCTGCATGCGTATGTGCCTGTGACCATTTAAACTCTACTTGCAGTCAATTACCAGAAAATGACTTGTGCGGACAGTTTTCCCTCCGAAAAGCTAATTATAGGGTTTAGGTTAAAGTTAGGATTGGGGTTGAGATTGAAGGAAAGTCCTGGACTGAGATTGTTCCATGTGGAAGATGTGAAACCAGAGGCGTAGCCAAAGGCCTGCCAGGGTGGGACTGAACACTCCTCCACTAGATTAACCCCAAACTATGAAGTCTATATAATATACATATTATATTTTAGATTTATTGGTATCAAAATATTTAGCAGTATCATACAAACTGACAACAGCAAGAGAAAACTAAAATGTTCTAACAACAGTTTTTAACATTTGCCAAGTCATGTGCAGCATGCAAATGCATTATATAAATATATATTATAAAGACAAAGTTATTAGCAGCATGTATAGCAGAGTTTTCCTGTCCAGTCTTCAATCAAGAGGAAGAGGAAGAGGAGGAGGTAATAGCAGAAGGAGTGTTTCCGACAGTAGCCCAGATCTGACAGGTTCCTTCACATCCGACTTCATTCAGCCTCATGCAGGGACTCTGCACATGGTAAAACTATCACAGGCACACAAAACGCACACATATATGCACTCCCACACACTGCCTCGCTCTCACACACAGGAGACACACACGTTTCAGCTCAACCAGGAAATGGCTTTTATTCTGAATTCAAAAAAAGAAAAGTGCAGGGAGACAGACGGAGAGACGTTTGGCTCTCAGCAGAAAATTTGTGCCACTGCTGTCTCGGATCAAGATTTCCAGCTGGGAATATCTGGATAGTAGAAGTGAACAAGGTGTGCCTTTCTCCTCCTCACACAGCGAACCCTGGATCTTCAGAACCACTTTAAGCTGCACAAAGTGTTTCCATCGAAACAGCCGAATGAATTTTCTGAGTTGCCTGGAACTGACCAAAACACTGACCGGCCACATGCAAACAATTAACAACTGGATTGTGTAATATGAATGTAGAAAGCTAACCATCTTGCTCATAATATTAGACTATGGTTAAAAATGGCTGCTGTATTAAAGGATATCTTGGGAACTACAGTCAGCTGCCACTTTATTAGCTACACCTGTGCAGCTGTTCGTTAGCGCAAATATCCAGTCATCCAATCACTTGTCCTGCTGAAGTTCAAACCAAGCTCCTGAATCATGTTGGGGGGTTTAAGTGACTTTGAAGGTGTCATGGTTGTTGGTGCCAGAGAGGCTGATCAGAGAGGTGGCAGATCGCTGGGATTTTCCCACACAACCATCTCTATGGTTTACAGAGGAAGGTCTGAAAAAGAGAAAATATCCAGTGAGCAGCATTTCCCTGGGTAAAAATGTCAGGAGTCACAGGCTCTTTGAGCTGATGAGAAGGCAACAGTAAGTCAAGTCAAGTCAAAGGGATGAGAACTGATGGATGGATTATCTATCTTAGTTATTATCTGAAAATTAATTATGGAAAGATGGGTAGTCAGAATTTGGTGTACATAACATGAAAGCGTGGATCTCTTAGCACACATTGGCTCCTTAGTACCAATTGAGCAGCAGGATAATGGGCCATGCTACAAAACTCACGCCACCTACTACTGATTTCTTGACAGTGTTCCCTGTAGTCAGATGGCCTCCACAGTCACCAGATCTCAGTCCAATAGAGCATCCTTGGGATGTGGTGGAACGGGAGATTGTACAGGCGACAAATCTGCATCACATATATGATGCTATCACATGAAGTTGGGGAATATTTCCAGCTCATTGTTGAGTCTGTGCTGTGAAGAATTAAGCCATGTCAGGGGGTGAAAGGTGTGTCCAACCCAATATAATAACTTGCTTTCTTCCCAAGAGTTAGATGAAAAGATTTCGATCTCACATCTGTGTGGTATAAAGGAAGCTACAACCAGCAACTAGCAGAGTTAGCAAAAGTACAGACATTCTGTACAAATACTAGTGTTAAAAAATACTCCAGGAAAAAATTGAAGTACTGACTCAGCATCCTTAAATAAAAGTAAAAAAAAAATACAGGCTCTGCAATGTATTCAATCAAGCATAAAGCAAGTATAAAGTAGCTCTTTGGAGGTCTACTAACTATTTTAGTGCAAAGCTAACTGGGCCGCGTGCTTTTAGAACATTAGTAGATAGGAATACAAACTTTATTTTAGTCTAATGTTTAATTCTAATTGTACTCAAATTGAATCAGAAGAAGAATTCATCTCTATTTTCGGTTGCTTACATTGCAGAGGGTACATTGTTTATATTTCCGTTTTTCTAGGCGCTATAAAGTTGTCATGAAAATAGTATTTCAGTCAATGAATCTCAGCATCATCAGCTTAATTTTAAATTCATCTCTGCCATATTAGATGTAACCTGACTGACAATGAGCACCACAGCCACTGTGCACCAGTCACTGTTCTTTACTTTAAACCCATCACAGTACAGCTGTCATGGTCCGTGGGAGTGTCTGGGGTTTTTCCACCTGAGGCTGCTGGTCTCCTGTCCAACCCTTTGTGGTGGAGCTTCCTGTGTCTCACTTGGGCCTCATCTACAAGTAATCAGCAGGACGACTTCTTAAACCAGAGCAACCTGTCACTCCTTGTCAGTTCGTTATGTGCCTTCTGGTGAGGGTGTCGCTTCACGCAAATTGGCCTCACCTAGAGTGAACAGTCAATCCTCCGCTCTGGAAATATCTGACTGCCTTCATGCCTGCACTCCGACCAGCCACTGCACCCTGGATATTCTGGGTGCTGAACTGCCTCTGAATACTCCCACAGACTTCCTCTCCTCAGTGCTTTTTGAACCCGGACCTGCAAACCCTTCCTTGTTCCCTTGTTCGTTGCTGCAACTCTCCCCTCCGTGATCCTGTCTCTAGGACCCCCTCTCCAGTACTAGTTGCCATCTTGTCCCCACAGCCACACCTACACCAGGTCCCCTGTAACTTTCACGGTTTAATAAAGACTCCTATTTACTTTTCCGGTGTGTAATGTGTCTGCAACAGCAATCTAACCCGTTTATCCTGCACTAACCTGCAGAGGATTTTCATGCAGCCTTTAAATAGCAGTTAGTCTACCTCAGTTTGATTTGCAGCATTTTTCACAATTTGAAAAAAAAATGTCACATGTACAGACTTAATATGTTAAACATGAGGTCTTATATGTAATCTTTTATCAGATACCACTGAGCAGTCCCTACTTTTAAATCTAACCTCTCTTCTTCCTCTCCTGACTTTATCTTTCTCCATCTCTGAGTGAAGTTAGCTCTCTTTCTTTTCTCTCCCTGTGAAATACAGCAGCTGGACTTTCATTGTGTGACAGATTTCACACAAACAGTTTGTGTGTTTGCTGATGTTTGTTCAGCTGATAGAAACGCTGCGTTTGAAATTACCTGAAACATCACATTATTTCCGTCCTCTGTACAGCTAGCTAGATGCTAAAGTACCACCACCACTTATTGACTTCTGCAGTCACTCCGGTGTTGTGCCAAATACACATAATGCCAGCCCACTTTAACTCCTGACTGTGGCACACATCATCTGTTTTTATGCAACATCCCCTGGTGATTAACACGTGAACAGAACTACCTTTCATCTGTTACTGTTTAGGTTTAAATCCATTTGATGTGTAAAGGCTCGCAGTGAAGAATTAATAACTCACCTTAAATGTGTTTAACCAAAAGTAACAAACCCGTTTTGAAAATGTGAGGAGTAGAAAGTACAGATATTTGTGTTAAAATGTAGGGAATAAAAGTAAAAAGTTGTCCAAAAACCTAATCACTAACCAAAAATGCGCACGTAACTCATCTAGTCTGGTCAAATGAAAACCTGATCTTAGTCAGTTTGGTTGGACAAGGCTCAAAAAAAGATGTAATTTTGTCTGCTGCCACTAGACGGGGCGAGAGCCGGGGGGGGGTGGACCAAACGCCTGCCCATAATAACCACCAGACATGACTCATTCAGCGTGGAATACCACAGCAGCCACAGACAGGTCTCTGGCAGACATGGAACAGAAATCCGACCCCACAGCAGAGTTTGTGAATGGGACAGGAATGAGCAAAACCAGGGTAAATTTAATAGGCCTTCAATAAGTTTCAAAGATTTAGGAGTTTTAAGAAATCACCAAGTGTTTGGATTGGCTTTTTCCTCTTTTTTTTTTTTGTTGGTAAAAGTCAAGTGTGCGAATGATTAAATACTGTGTATTTTATTGATAACACAAATGAGGTAGGTTAAGGAGAAGTGCTTTTCTGCCTTATGGCTTCTCTTTTGTTTTTTCTTTAATTCCCCGTCGATTCTGTGATTCTCTTGGCTGAAATCCTGCTCATCAAGTCATTGCTTAGAGCTCCTAAAAGACAGCACAGGAACAACATATCACCTTGTCAGATATGATTGCAGCTCTGATCATCTTGCCCCGACTCCCCCTGTGGAGAGCGCCACTCAATATGAAGACTAACACATGTTGGAGAGTCGAATGATTATTTGCTTATGTGGAGTTCGTCCAAGGCTGGGGGGCCTGGAGAGCCAAGAGTCTAATCTGTGGGCATAAGGAAAAACATAGAAATAACATATTGGACAACTTAAAGTATGGCAGGGGAGCAAACTGTGAGCGGTCACATTACATGAACACAGCAGGCAGGAAGTGTTTTGCAACAGCGGAAAATCTTCAGGTCCAGTCTGACCACCAGACGGTCACACTTCATCTGGCCTGGAGGCTGCGGTCAGCGGATGGATATCTTCCCTACCGTCAGAGCAGGATACGCTGTCATGCATTTGTCTGTTGCTCCCGCTCACACTCTTTTCCATTTCTCTGATAGATGTAACACTTCTCTACTTTTCAGCCTTGTCCACCCTTTTCTCTTTTATATTCTGCTCAGCTTTCTCTGCCTCTCTAGGCTCAATCTTCTGTCTATCCTTTAGTTCTTAACTTCCTTCCCTCCTTATGTCTTTGTCTTTATCCCCCCTTCCTCTACCACCTTCCCTTCAAACTTTCTCATTCCTCCCTTTCTTGCCCTCTCTCTCTCTCTCTGTTTGTGGTCAGTCACACTTAATCTACCTCCATCCATCTGTTTCTCTTCATTCATTTAGTCCCCTCTGTTTTCGATTAAGATTACATCAGGCTTTGACCTATTAGTGTGCCGTGATCCTTTTGAAGTCATTCTGTGGTTACAGGTTAAGCTCAAAGCCCACCAATCTTCTTACTCAACATAATACAGACAGTATTTGGAGGGGAGAGGAAAAAAATCAATGTAGGTTCTAAAAACCTTTCAGCCAGCGACCAAAATGACTTTTATACGCTGGGATCCAGGATCATTAAATCATACAAGACTTCTTGTCATGTGGAGACTCACTAGAGCGGACTCATAGTCCAACCAAGCAATCTGTGAACTGGAATACATTGTTCGTTTAACCTCACATCCTGAAGATTTTCATTATGTTCTGAAGGTAACTTTCCCAACCAGAGCCATTCTGTTCCTGATTAAAGCTGCTTTTTAAAGTTGAGCTTTCCCACTAAACCTAATGCAGATCCCTTGAACAAAATGGTCTTTTTAGGAACCCAAACTGGGAACATATTCAGTGTTATCTATTAAGCTAACACTCCAACAATATATTTGTATTAATAAACCGCAACTATTCTCATTTTTCAGTGAAGCCCAACCAAAGCTAGACCTGCCTTTGCTGAAATTTTGCAGTGAATAAATCAGATATAATCTGACAGCATTCCCTTTGTTGCCCACTCTCTATCATTTTCATGATCAGCTGGCTAGAAAGCAAAATATCAAGCTTAATTTCCAGATGTTGATCAATATCATCTCTGAAACTTTTAACCTACCCCCCCCCCCCCACCCCCCCCAACCCCAACCCCCAACACACCCCCCCCCCCAAACAAAACCCCACAACACCCCCACCCAAACAACACCAACACACCCCACACAAAACCCCAACCC